>JAHWXV010168960.1:0-15266 GCA_024586415.1 Phrixothrix hirtus
TTAAACGCGCACTGTAAACAAACTACTCTGTCAATTTCTAAGCCGCCACGGATTTTATAATACAAAATGTCAAATTTTACGAATATGGCAGTAACTTATTACACTAGCGACATCTAGTGGTCATTTATAACAACATAAAAGGCAACCCTCGTAGTAACTAAACTTATGTTTTTATGTGAATAGTATTGGATTGTCGATTTAATCATTTATGATAAAAAGGCGTTCAAATGAAACAGATTAAGTTTTTGAGATAAAAGTATATTTTATTATAACACTGGCCAATTTGCATAATCTATACAGGTGAACATACATAAATATGCACCCCGTGCATTAATGTCTTTCAAATTACCATGGAATATCTTAAAAATAAAATTAAGACGCTTAAAACAAAAAAAAGCGCTCGGAATTGACAATATTCCCTCAAAAGCACTAAAATTACTCTCTGAAACGATGCTAGCAGAACTAGCAAATATCACGAACGCGATTTTTCGAACAGGTTACTTTCCAACAAGTTGGAAAGAGGCTCTAGTGATAACAATTCCGAAAAAAGATAAATACCCAAGCATTCCAGCTAACAGACTCCCGATTAGTTTTCTAAACGGCCTCATCAAATTAGTAGAATACTTTGCGAGTATCAAACTACAGACTGTGTTAGAAACCAACAACAAAATACCAAATACTCAATTTGGGTTTCGGAAAGAGCTTTCAGCAGTTCAACTGGCAGCAATCCTAACAGGTTTGAAAGGATACAGTTATATTTAAAAGGGCACCCCTTAAACTTCCAATTGACTCCATAAGATTTGTTAGCTCATTCCTTACAGACCGCGCCTATAGAGTCAAAGCAGGCGCAGATATATCAACCGCTAGAATGGCAAGGGAGGGCCTCCCAAAAGGGTCGCCTCTCTCCCCCACGCTATTCAACATCTTTGTTCACGACGTCCCAAAATTCGAAAACGTCAAAGGACTTAGAACGCTCCAATTTGCAGATGATACTACTATACTGTCCAGTAATGACCGAATTTCACACGCTCAAGCTAAACAATCAAAAAACACAAATAATACGATTTATCAAAAGACGAGGCAGGTTACATCACTTAGGCAAACACAAAATCAAATCAAGCGGTACTTACATGGGCATAGTCCTAGACTACAACTTAACCTTCCAACAATATACAAAATTTAGAGCAGGCTTGGTAAGAAAATCATGTTGCAGATTATATAACGTCTTAGGCCCTAAAAGTAAGTTAAAATTAGAAGTTAAAAGCAAAATATTGAAATCAGTTTTATTACCTGCACTAATTTACGGGGTCACCTAGGGCAAAACAAACAATTGAAACAGAGCAAAATAAACTGCTCCGACTTATTACTAACTCTCCTTATTACATGAAAAACAAAGACATAAGAAAAGATCTAAAAGCCACCGAACTTATCAAGCTGGCAGAGACGCGCAGAGCAAACATACTCGAACGCCTCTGCAAACACCCCTCAGCTTCAATCCAAGAATTGGCTCAAAATTTTTGAACCAGTACTTCCAAAACCACCACTGAAAACTATACTTCATTCTCTTCTCACTTCAAGTAGGGCATGTGACTAAGCTCCCTTATACAGCTTCACCACTGCTAAATAAGAGAAAAACAGTACGTAAAAAAGTGCATTAATGTAGGCATTCCATGGAACTACAAGTCTGTCGATACGTTCTTTGTAAAAAGACGTAAGATAAGCAGCAAACGATTCTTTAACAGTGCGATAAATCTCAACGTCACAGGTGATCGATGCCTCTTCAGCGAGAGGTTCGAACATGAAGAAAATATCAGGGATGTGTGCTGTAAATGCGGTATACTTTCAAGCCAAATTTCAGAACGTCATATGATGTAGTAGTGACGTGTCGTATCTCTTTGTTCTGCATCAAGATGACTTGATTGCAGTGCGAAGTTCTTGAAGGCTGATAAACTCGACCACCTATCGCTGACCAACAAATTCGAGAGGACGAGCACCTCCATTCTTGACTCATGCGCTGTTTACCATGTTTCATCGGATTGCCCTGCACCGGGTAGTGCGTAAAGTTTTCTCATGACACATATCCGCAACACACGTGCTTCGTCTGTTAGATAGTTTGGTACCTATTGCACATACATTTTCCAATATCTCAGTTTCTTGTTCAGGATTCTGTCCTTGGCGTCTACGCTATGACCAACTTACTACATGTGATTTTATAGTTACTCTATACTTCCGCAATTGAGTGTGATGAAGTGTTAGCTTGTACTTGCCTGGTTCTTGATAGATCAACCCCGAAATTTGTTGCACCATTTGATGATCATACTGCGTTTCATGCACTCATTTCCGTAAAAAATCTACATGCGCTGTAAAATGCCTGTAGATGTGACCCTCTCTTTAACCTGGAATATTATCACTGCTCACTTCGAGATATGCGTAGCAATCAACTCCAAAGCAAAGTGTCAGTCTTCGCTCTAAAGGTAGGTTCTGAACATCCAGATATACAGGGTTGTTTTCCTAAGCGATCCTTGCAGTAGAGTAAAAGAGCCGGCGGTTTTCAGTAACGTTGCAGTGTTCAATCGTGCATGTTATCAATTGTCTACAATTTAGATCCACTATTTTCAATTTAGTCCATGATAATCTTTAGACCACTTAGTGTGAAGGTTCTTTGTGGAACATCTTCGAAGTTAACTTGGTTCTTTTACACACATGCTAAGTGATTTGAACCGTACATTAATAATTTGTACCACAATGAAAAAGATGTTGCATACTTCTCAGTATATCCTTATATACCTTCCGTCGTTGTGGTAACCATTTCTTACATCTTAATACACCAATTGGAAATGCATATTCTCACTTAGTTTTCACTTTCTTGCAATATCCGTTTAAATTCTCAACTTGGGTCTTAATTCTTTTACAACACTTCTGTGAATTTGTTTTATTGGAATATTGTTCGTGATTACTAGTAGATGTTCTACTTTTAATTTTAAAGTTTCATGAGCTACAGAAAATGTCTTATTTTGCCGGAAGCAGTTTTCTTGGAAATACAACTTCCATATTCACATCATGGCTGCAAATTTTACTTTCTATGTATATCTTTACTAATGGATTTACTTTATTTTCGTATGTTGAAGGCAATCATTTTTATATTGTAATGATGTGCAATCAAGACTAGCCTGAACTTTATAAATAAAATCTGACAACAATGCAATTGCATGAAAATTTTGATGAAATTCCAAAATAATTTGTTAGCATTCTTTGTTTGACACTTCTACCAAGTTCGTGTGAAAAACTAAGCGCTTCATAAAGATTTTAATTACTGTTTTGTTATTACGACTAACTCCTGAAGGGAGTATTTGCATTTTCAGATCCTTTTTGGGACACCCTGTATATTTATTTAATAAATTTATTCTGCTCTGCCGCAGGGGCGATTAAAAATCGTTTCTATTTAAATAATGCTTTCGTAATTTTATGTATTAAACGAGCATATGTATCTATTTCAATTGTGAATATAATAATAACGACAATAATTTTAGCATACTCCATTGCTGCAGATTAATGAGATTATCTTTAGCAATCTTGATTGTTATTAAATTAAGCAAATATGTCAAAATTCCTTTTTGATATGTAGCTACAAATTGCTCAGAACAATGACCACGTTTCTTATAAATAGGATCAAGGTCTTTAATCGTGCAATTTACTTTCCCCATAAGCGATTAGTTAACAACAAAACAATCAACAAAAGAATTTCAAGCATTATAAGTCTCCGCCAAACCAGCAGACATTGGAAAACTTTCTCTCTCATTATCTTATTATCTAAATATGCTTCCTTCTATACAAACTAACGGAACTATCAAAAGGATCATCGTCACATAAATGACGGCAGTTAACTTTTCTTTTTTTTAATACAACGCAAGTGCAACCGGTTAACTCAAAGAAGCAATTATGATTTTACTTTAAACGTTATAGCCACTTGATGATTATTTATTAATTCTTCATTATGGAAATGTAAATTGCACGGGGCCTTCCTACATAACAAATGATTAATAATAACCACGCCTTTATCAATAATATATGTAGAAAGTACGGTTATAAAACTTAATACCTCGTATTAACTCGCACGCTTTGTTTGTTAGTTTAATCTGTAATTACCTGACGTGTTAATACGAGAAGCTGCAAATTTATGAGTTTATCTCATTGTACAATCTAGAAGCTCATTATATCAATCACGTCCATTTTTATGTGTCATTGCTTTTGAAAAATTATACCTTGTTTTAGGCGCCTTCTTCATTGAAATATTTTTCTTAAAATATACTAACAATAAGATTTGATTCCATCGTTAACAAACTTTTTCAGAAAATGCCTATTTTTAATGGCATTAAATTATTCCATTATTTCGGAGAAAGTCACCAATGAATAATGTCAAATATTTTTAATTAGATAGCAAAAAATGCGACTTAGGCTTCAAGCAAAATAGTATATAATAAATAGGTCGAGAAAAAGTTAGAAAAACGACATCCGAAGGATCGAGTTTTGCGAATTTTCGGGGCTTGTTGTATTAAGGCACTTAAAGATTGCGTGTCGTTCACTATTTTTTGCGCTAACGACAACTTTCAAGTAACTACGACAATTTGATATGGAACCTTTATTCCGTTTCATAACAGTACTAGTGCAGTTATGAACCATAACGTGCTTGTTATCGTGCCGTTACTATGACAACCACAACAGTTCGGGAAATATATCATAACGTGACAATCAACATAGCCGGTAAATATACAAAAACAGGTCGGAAGCGCAAAAAGTATATAATGGATACAGTATGACAACAATTGAATATATAGAAATGTTACATAAGACAGTGTTATTGCTAAGAAACATTAGGGAATTAATAAGAATAGTTACAATTTTGACAATCAATGATATTTCAATTTCCTCGTACGGACGCGGGCTGTTGTAGAGTTAACTGTGACTTCTATTTATCCAGCAATGGAAATACTGCTACAGCTTTCATCTTAGAGGAGTTGATCTCAGGAAATCAATTGAAATATAAATCGGAGCAGGCGGTCATGGGGATCGAATTCAGCACATACCGTATATCATGAAATAACTTTGACCAACAGACACGTCATCCGTTAATCAAGCAACAATATTTAGTTTTGCTTACTTTTGAGCAAGATGGATACAGACAATCTCCTCACGGCTTTCACCTTAGAGGAAACTATCTTTGGAAACCACTTGAAATATAAGTCAAGGCAGGAGGCCATGGGATCGAACTCAGCACATCCCGCATACAATAAAATAACATTAACTCACAGATTTCGTCATCCGTAGATAATGCAACAATATTTTTCTTTTTTTCCTTTTGAGTAAGATGGATACGAACAATCTCCTCACTCCTTTTATATTAGAAGAAATGATCTCAGCAAACGACTTGAAATATAAATCTGAGCAGGAGTCCCAGGGGATCAAACTCAGCACCTCCCATATACTATAAAATAGCGCTAACCACTACACCACTAAGCTTTGACCTACAGACTTCGTCATCCGTAGATAAAACAACAATATTTTTCTTTTCTTATTTTTGAGTAAGACGGATACGAAAAATCTCCACACGGCTTTCACCTTAAAGAAAATTATCGTGGGAAACTACTTGAATTATAAGTCGAAACAGAAGGCTATGGGGATCGAACTCAACACATCCCGTATACCATAAAATAACTTTGAGTAACGGACTTGGTCATCCGTAGATAAAACAATCACATCTTTCTTTTCTTCCCCTTGAGCAAAATGGATACGAACAATCTCCTCGGGGCTTTAAACTTAGAGGAAATAATCTTTGGAAATCACTTGAAATATAAGTTTAAGCAGGATACCATGGGGATCGAACTCAGCACATCCCGTATACCATAAAATAGCTCTGACCCACAAACTTGGTCATCCGTAGATAAAATAACAATATTTTCCTTTTCTTACTTTTCAACAAGATGTATACCAACGATCTCCCCACGGGTTTCACCTTAGAAGAAATAATCTTGGGAAACCACTTGAAATATTAGTCAAGGTACGAGGCCATGGGTTCCAACTAAGCACATCTCATATATCATAAAATAGCTTTAACCCATAGACTTCGTCATCCGTAGATAATGCAACAATATTTTTCTTTTACTCCTTTTGGGTAAAGTGGATACGAACAATCTCCTCACGGTTTTCACCTTAAAGAAAATTATCGTGGGAAACCACTTGAAATATATGTCGAAACAGGAGGCCTTGGGGATCGAACTCACCTCATCCCGAATACCATAAAATAGCTTTGACTCACAGACTTCGCCATCCGTAGGTAAAACAACAATATCTTTTTTGTTCTTCCTTTTGAGTAAGATGGATACGAACAATCTCCTCAAGGCTTTTACCTTAGAGGAAATAATCTTGGGAAATCACTTGAAATATAAGTCGAAGCAGGAGGCCATGAGGATCGAACTCAGAACATCTCCTATACCATAAAATAGCGTTGATCAACAGACTTGTTCAACCGTAGATAAAATAACAAGATCTTCCTTTTCTTCCGTTTTAGCAAGATGGATACCAACAATTTCCCCACGGCTTTCACCTTAGAAGAAATAATCTTGAGAAACCACTTGAAATATAAGTCAAGGCAGGAGGCAATGGAATCGAACTCAGCACATCCCGCATACCATAAAATAGCTTTAACCCACAAACATCGTCATCCGTAGATAATGTAACAATATTTTTCTTTTTTAGGTTTGAGTAAGATGGATAGGAACAATCGCCTCACTCCTTTTATATTACAAAAAATGGTCACAGAAAACGACTTGAAGTATAAATCTGAGCAGGAGTCCATGGGAATCGAACTCAGCATCTCCAATGTGCTATAAAATAGCGCTAACCACAACACCACTTAGCTTTGACCCACAGACTTCGTTATCCGTAGATAAAACAACAATATCTCTCTTTTCTTCCTTTCGAGCAAGATGGACACGAACAATTTCCACGCGATTTTCACATTAAAGAAAATTATCGTGGGAAACTACTTCAACTATAAGTCGAAACAGAAGGCCATGGGCATCAAACTCAGTACATCCCGTATACCATAAAATAACTTTAACCAACAGACTTGGTCATCCGTATATAAAATAACAATATTTTCCTTTTCTTCCTTTTCAGCAAGATCGATACCAATAATCTGCCCACGGCTTTCACCTTAGAAAAAATAATCTTGGGAGACCACTTGAAATATAAGTTGAAGCAGGAGGCCATGGGGATCGAACTCAGCACATCCCGTATGCCATTAAATAGGTTTGACTCACAGACTTCGACATCCGTAGATAAAACAATAATATCTTTTTTTTTCCTTTTGAGTAAGATAGATACAAACAGTCTCCTCGGGGCTTTTACCTTAAAGAAAATAATCTTTGAAAACCACTTAAAATATAAGTGGAAGCAGGAAGCTATAGAGATGGAACTCAGCATATCCCGTATGCCACAAATCAGGTTTGACCAACAGACTTGGTCATCCGTAGATAAAATAACAATATTTTCCTTTTCTTCCTTTTCAGTAAGGTGTATACCAACAATCTCCCCACGACTTGCACCTTAGAAGAAATAATCTTGGGAAACCACTTGAAATATAAGTCAAGGCAGGAGGCCATGGGATCGAATTCAGCACATCCTGTATACCATAAAATAGCTTTAACCCACAGATTTCGTCATTCGTAGATAATTCAACAATATTTTGCTTTTTTTCCTTTTGAGTAATATGGATACGAACAATCTCCTCACACCTTTTACATAAAAAGAAATGATCTTAGAAAATGACTTGAAATATAAATCTGAGCAGGAGGCCCTGAAGATCGAACTCAGCACCTCCCATATGCTATAAAATAGCGCTAACTACTACACCGCTTAGCTTTGACCCACAGACTTCGTCACCCGTAGATAAAACAACAATATTTCTCTTTTCTTCCTTTTGAGCAAGACGGACACGAACAATTTCCACATGATTTTCGTCATAGAAGAAATGATCTCAGCAATATAAATCAGAGCAGGGGGCCCTGTGGGTCGAACTCAGCACCTCCCATATGTCATAAAATAGCGTTAACCAATAGACCGCTTAACTTTGACCCACAGACTTGGTCATCCGTTGATACAACAACAATACCTTCATTTTCTTCCGATTTTAGCAAGCTGGATACAAACAATCTCCTCGCGGCTTTCACCTTAGAAAAAATGATCTCAGGAAACGGCTTGAAATATAAATCGGAGCAGGGTGCCCTGGGGATCGAACTCACCAACTCCCGTATGCCAGCGTTAACCACTATACCGCTTAGTTTTGCCCCGCAGACTTTCATCCGTAGATAAAACAACAATATTTTATTTGTTTTAATAAGGTTTATTGTACCTCATTATAAATCGTCATCAATATGTATGTAAGTAATGAGTCAATTTCATGGAATAAACAAATAATATTGAGCTTGTAATTTCACCATGCTGCTTAATGATCAAATATGTTAAAAAATTGTTTTAAAAAGATTAATTTGGATTACATACTGCCCCGGCGATTCGACAAATAGCGATGAAGATCAAAAGATTGCATTAATTTATTGATTTTGTATACAAGTGTGTTGGAAAACCTAGTTCTGGTGGGTAAAATCATCAAGGATATTTCTGAGAATATGAAAATTGCACTCAAGAAGAAATTGTGCAATTTAAGAAATACTGATGTGAATTTTTCTCAGATTAATGTAAGGGTCGTTCAATAAACCTGATAGAAATGAAAGAAGCAGTTTTTTTTTTCGATGTAAAAACAATTCAGTACACTTATTCAAAGTGCAAGACGTTTACTGCTTTCAGTAAAATAAGATGTATCAAAGTCTGTAAATTATGCATCTACTTCGGCGAGCACATCTTCAATTGTTAAAAATTGCTTACCGGCAGTCAAGTTTTCATAGTCAGAAGCAACCTAGGTGGTTGAATATGGGACATGTGGAAGCGTTTCGAAATGCAATTAATGTATTTTTGCAGTTACAGTAATTGAAGTGCTGGTGTATTATCGTGGCGAAATAAAATTTTTTTCATTGCCAAATATGCCCGAATTTTTTGAATTTTCATTCAATTAGGCACAACGATGAATAATATTCTCCTGTTATTGTTCTGTCTTTTTGAAAGTAGTCAATGAAAATTGTTCCGCTAGGATCTCAAAAAAACCAGTAGCCGGTGGCACTACTTTTGCCTCCTTCGATACTCTTGAATCAGCTTCTGCCCATCTTTTCGGCTGATTTTTGATTTTTGGATTATTGTGATGCATACAAGTCTCATAAGCAGTAATAAATCGACCAAAAATTCAGATGTATTACGCTTAAATAGATTCAAATAAAATGCCGAATTCCTTGAACGATTGCGTTTTTGGTCCACTGTTAACAAAGCGTTTTCTGGACGAAATCATCATGTAAAATTGAAAACACTGTACCAATCGGCAAGTTTAAAGCCTTGACAATCTCATGCACCTTTACTCGGCGATCTGTCAACACAATATCATACATTATTGTTATCATTTAGCTTGCCGGACTGTTCAGTATCGTGAATGCTCGTACAACCACGTGTGAGTCATTTTATTGATGGAGTAGGGTATGGATAATTCTTGACAAACCTTTGTTTTGTTTCTGTTGTTGTTTCTCTACGCAGAAAATAATGTCCAATGAGAACGCGAAAATCGCTTTTTTCATTCTGGTGAAACTAATACAAATTTTTTACTTTAAATGGCTGTCAAACACAATCTAATCGGTGGATGTTTTTGAATATTGGTATGACGCTATCTTATTTTAATACAATGATATTGATTTTATTCTGTTGGCGCCATCTCCTGCATTTACTGAACTTACTGAACTAGCCTAAAACACCTATACATTTGGTTTCGCAAATTTGATCAATAACTGATAATATTTAAATTTTCACTACTATTCGTCTGAAAACCAAATTTTATGCAAGAAAGAAATATAGAAGCTCTTTACCAAAAACGAATAACAGTTACCAAAATATTGATACTCAACAAAACAATTTCTAAGGAATAGTTGCGCCTTTTAAAAGCAATGCGGCACATTTTCAACACATATTTTACCTCATGCATTCAGGAAATGAATTAGAAGTAGATTTCGACGTTATTGTACCTTTCCAATAATGGAAGACCTTTGACAGGATGACCTAAGAATCCGGATATATTCTTATATAAATCCTTACATAAGCAAAGAAAAGTCACATCATACACTTTAATCTTTAAATTGCACATTTTTAGGCATTGAGGTCTCCACATTTTAAAGTAAAATATTTTGGTGGTTATATAATTCGAATTTAAATGTAAAGGTGTAAATTTTTATATTTATAGAACATTCTAGCAGGATCATTAATTTTATATTCACATTTACTTCGACAGTTTGTCAAAAGAAAAAGTTTAAAAATGTACATACCAGTCTAACCTTAATAAAGTGAAAGCAACGTATAAATTATAAATATCGTAGTAATAATTAATGACAGTAGTAAAATATACGCTGTACTTTTTAAATTGATACGACTTGGTTTAGTGTTCAATTAACCGCAAACTTACCGCGTATAATTTTCTTTAACTCAATGGTTTGTTTATAATCCGTTTAGTGGGTCAATATATGGTTACTTCATTCAACCCAATACGCTTAAGATTCTTAGCAACTCTGTTATTTTGTCTCACTTCTTTGTAGGATGTAGTAAAATTTTTAGTTTTCTATAAATTTTGCTTATAATTGACACTCTTTTTATAGTATTTATGTTGATCTTATGAAATTATAAATTTTCCGGACTGCTTCATTTTTTGTTTTTACTTTTAGCAGTTTGAAAAGACCATAATACACCTAATTTGAGAATAATGCGCTTTCCATACATAAACAAGTTCTTTGAATAAAGACGTTCATTTTCTTCGTTTATAAATATAATTCCTTAAAGTAATCTCCATGTCCACACGGCATGGCGTTCAAATTTCAATATTTAAAAATCGAAATTGAATAGCTGTAGCGGTTAAATAGGACGGTAAAACATAGACAAAGAAAAAGTAGGTATCAAAATGTTACATTCGTGACTACCTTTGACTATAGTCTGTTTGGGAAATCGAGAGAGTAGACTTGGAAATAGTTATTGTAATATTTTTAAGCAGCGGTATAAAAGTTACCTGATTAAAATAACGAAAGTTGAAAAAACAAAATTAATATGCCGTTTGTTACAAAAATATACTGTTACTACGAATAGGTATTTATGGAAAAGGTTCGATAACAATGGATAATCCTCTCAAAGCGAAAAATTAATGCCCTTTATTCGAAAACTATTCATAAAATTATCTGTTTGTACGTTTTCTTTTTTTATAAAATGAAATAATAGACATAAAAGTAGCATGCCAATGGAATTTGTCTCAACGATGAACAATACTCTCGATTTCTCAAATGTATATAACTTAAACCAGATTCGGTCAGGGAGTCGGTGAGGGTTCATAAGATCTTGCTTATACTAAGTTAAAAAGGGAGTGCAAATATTATAATCAAGGACGCCATCCGATATTTTCTCAAGGGCCGGGAAAAAAGAAATCCAGCATACGACTTTAGGGGTTTTAACAAAACTGTATTTACAAAACAGTTGGTTTTATCTGAATTTGTTACTGCGGCTGCAACTATCTTGCTCTAAAGAAATTTAATTAACTACTTTACACTAAATGAGTTCGTTAAATAAACGTCAATAATAACATTCAACTTATCGAATTTATAATATATTCATTCACGAGTGTGAAGTATTCATGCAGCACGTGTTATACACTATACTTTTCCGATGACCATTTATATTTAAACTTGCTAACATCTGAAAAAGTGTGTGAAATATATTTCACAAGTTCACGTTATGACCATTTCGCAACTCGTTGCTATGCGCAATGTGTAACTTTCAATGATAGTAACCAATGCAAAATAAATCATTTTTCATAGTTATCGTCCGAAAACAAATAATCACAGTACAATTAGAACTGAATACATAAGCAAGAAGCACATGTTTAATTCTTAGAATTCAATTTTAAAGCATTATGTAACGTAAGCAGTCTACGTTTTAACTACTGTACTCTGATTGAACAATAAGAAGGCATTTTACAATTGATCATTCGACATTTAATTTCCCGGTTATAAAATATTCAAGCTGCCTGCCTTAAAACATTTTAAAATAATTTACATAAATTGATTGTGCATAGAATTTTACAATTATTCACGACGTTAGTAGTTAATTAAAGTGGAAGAGTGTATGTACCTTATGTTCATATTAAAAAACTGAAACGGCATAGCGATCGGGGAGACTACGTCCATGCCAATTCAAATAAAGGCTTGCGAAACGAAGTCTCTTTTAAACAGGTAACAGCAACCAGGATCTTAAATTTCGCACTACGAAAAGTTATTGCAGCCCAGAAAAAAGGCTCTTCGCAACCACTTAAATGGTTTTCTTCAATATTATGGCATAACATTTCCGTAACTTAGTTTACAATTCGTTTCTGTGCTTAAACGGAAGGCAGACTAGCATTGCAAACTTGACCTTCGAGCCTCACTCTATGTGAAACAAAGGCGATAACTATGATACTGTTAGACGTACAGATAAAAATCAAACCAAGCTCTAAGTAAAAATAAAAAATATCTATTCCTTTCTACATTTAATAAAATTTATTTAATTATTTCAAATCGTTGCTAGACCCAACTCTGTAAAATTTACTTTTCAAAATTATAAAAAGATTCAACCTACACCGTATTATTTAAAGTTTTCAAGAATTTTTTCCAAAAACAATTTTTATTTTCAAATAATCTACAAATTTGAATAATACAAAATTTTAATTAATAACGGGCTATTGAATTAACGTTGTATGTCTGATCGTAACCAAAATTTAACTTAATGCCAACTAGTTGTTGATAAACGAAGGGCACTTATAAAAACGAGATTTTATCAACTAAAAACCTTTCCTAAATAGTTTCGCCCCTCATTTTTCAGTTATGACAATTGTTAGAGTTTAGAGGCGATAATTTCTATCTCGCATGTAATTTTAAGCCAGGCGCATGTTTTGCATTCTAAAAGTATTTTCGTTACTAAAACTTCAATTACGTGAATTTCAGACCAGCATCAAATTATAGACCAATTGTAGTTTTTTAAATTGTTTTGGTAGGCTATGATTGAAATTTTTAAGTTGATCATTGAAACCTTACGTTCTTGTGATATTGAGTAACATTTCTCTACCGTCGAATTTCAAGTAAATGAAATTTAGCTATTAAAATTGCAACTCATAGCATTATTGCTAATTGAGTCGCAACTTTTGGCGTGAAATTTGCATCCCTTTAAACATTGCTTAATCTAATTTCGGCTAATTGAAACTCGTTTGGCTAAATATAGACTGATTAGCTAGCAGAAATTGAAAAGTATTAATAATTCAACGTGATATATATTTAGAATAGTTTACCAGTTTATCAACTGAAATTTTGAATGGTTAGTTGTTTTATATTTGACTCGAATTTCGGCTAAAGGAATTTTGGCAACAGTATTTTAATTACCGAGCTTTATTTGGCAAAAGTTCAACTGATACATTATTTATTAGTTATTAAGCTTTGACAAATAAAACTTATGCTAATTAATTTTTGGCTATCGTATTGAAACATTTTATGCTATAAACATTTAGGTTTTGGTTGTTCAAATGTTAACCAAATCAAATTTCGACTACCTCTATTATTTAAAGTTTCATCAAATCAAAATACAGAGATGTCAGCTAAGAAATTTTCTTTGATCGTTTGAACAAGTTTATTTCAGTAATTAGAATTAATTGCAACATTTAGAAACTATCAAAATTTATGCTTCTCAAAGCTCAAGCTTTGCAAGCCGTATTTTTTCATATGCCTAAGTTTCGGCTAAATGCTGTTTAGCTGAAATTTTAACCACAAAATTTTTAATTGCCAAAACTTTAATTGGCATAATCTTGCTTTTAACTTTATTACATTTTTAACGCAATTGATTTTAGTTAATAAAATGTTTGTTGATGAAATTGGTATTAGTATCCGCCACGTATGATGTGATTATTTAAAATTACTATCGGATTTTCAAATTTTGGCTAAACGATCTTTTCATTCATTTAAATTTCAGATAACAGAATTACAGCTACTGAATTTTAATTTTGACTAATTCTCAGATCATAAAGTTGATTATAGTGTGAATTGTCGAAATTTTTGAAACCTAGCATCCTAGACTCAACTGCTGCATAGTTTTGTTCCTAAGCAAAATGTGGAATTTACTGTAACAAAATTTAAACTATAGCAAATTCCTTGTTTTAACAGTTCGGAACATTAATATGAGAAAATGAAATTCCAATTGTTCCGTAAAACATTTTAAAACTTTCAACGAGTTAATTTTTTACTATTAAAATTCCAATTATCGAAAGTTTGACTCAAATTTCGGTTAACCAATACGAATTTTAAATTTTGGCTATTAGATTTCAATTGCAGAATTTTAGCTCGACCAAGTAGTTTAACCAGATTTCGGTTATCCGCTATTTGAAAATTACTTATCCGTTTTTGGCTAAAGTGTGAGTACTGCCAAAATTTCTACTAACCTGTCAGTTTTTATACTTGAACTGTCGATTTTTCTGCAGTGTGTAATTTACACTTAGTTTTAGATAGAAAACAATAAACGAGACGAGGATATGAGTATTATCGTCCTTTAAGTTATCATATAATAATTTGTGCCATATTTTGATAAGAACGTGTTCAATTTTTGATATTCTTCGTGTCGGTCTCAGTCTAAAAGCTGTAGAGTAATTTTACAGAATATTATTGTAAGCAGCAGGTTTACGAAGATTTGCAAATATATCTATAACAGTATGAGGTATATCTATGGACGCCCTATGTTCTATTTCCCTTGTATCTTTGTTTTCCTGGATAAATGCAGTAACTTTTTGCTAATGTGATTATAATTTTTCCCTTTTGTTGGATACCTGGTTAGAAGAGAAGAAAGTAGAATGAGCTGTCTCTTCAGCTAATCTGGGGACCCTTTTGGGCTTCTTAGCGTTTGGCAAGATGTTTTCATTGTCTTATTCGGTCACTCATTTGGCTAATCTGTTTATTGTGGTATTGATGAAGAATGCGTTAGATGATTTTTTGATATATTTATCAAAGCTGGGTAGGATTGGAACACTGTGTGATTGTTCATTACGACTTTTGCTACTGTATCCTAGG
>JAHWXV010169017.1:0-12560 GCA_024586415.1 Phrixothrix hirtus
GTGTGCGTGTGCGTGTGCGTGTGCGTGTGCGTGTGCGTGTGCGTGTGGGTGTGCGTGTGCGTGTGCGTGTGCGTGTGCGTGTGCGTGTGCGTGTGCGTGTACGTGTGCGTGTGCGTGTGCGTGTGCGTGTACGTGTGTGTATGTGTGTGTGTGCCCGAACGGAATATCTCAAAAAAAATCGTAGATAAATGAAATTTTGTATTTAAGTGTCTATCCATCCCCGCACACGACTGCAACTATTTCATTAGAATCTAATAACCGGAAGTGCCACTTTACCCTTGTTACTTAATATTTTTTCAAGATTTGCTTGAAATCAGCTTCAACTATTTTTTTAAATCTTATATTTAAGGTTTTCATCTTCTGCACATGCGATGACAAGAATTTAGTTAAAATTTAATGACCAGAAGTGTCACTTTACTCATGTAATTCTTTGTTTTTTCGAGATTTTCTCGAAATTGCTCCAACAATTTTTTAAATTTTACATTTAAGTGTTTTATCTTCTGCACATGATATGTGATGAATTTAGTTAAAATATAATGGCGGAAAGTGCCATTTTAATCTTGTCATTTTTTGGTTTTTCGAGATTTTCTCGAAATTGGCTGCATTTGTTCTTTAATTTAAGTTTTACATCTTCTGGGTATGAGATTTCTAGAATTTAGTTAAAATCTAGTGACCGAAAGTACCACTTTACTGAGAGGGAGCTGAGCTGTTAACAGGCACGCACGTGTTTGTCCGTAGCTCCTCTCACATTTCCGTTTCCGTTCATTGTACTGTACCTTAGGCCCCTTCTACATTGTAGTGGTGGGTCGGGTGCAGTACAAACACTCAGATTATTGAAATCGAAAATTGAGATTGTTTGACTTTGTTCAGAGTGATTGAATGGAAGAAAATATGGAACCTACACCAGCCATGATAGACGCCCTCAAGGCATAACTCGCCATAAGTAAAAACGAAATCCAATTGATAAAGGAAGACAACGATAGGATGAGGCGAGAGATCGAAAATAAAAAACAAAACCACCCAGCCACCGACCTACCAGTGGTAGCAACCACCTCAAAGACGCCAACGCCAGCAGAAGCTGCCCTATGCGTAGCTTCCGCGACAAGCATAACCAGTATGGAACTAGAAAACATCTGCAAGATCGCCGCCGCCGTGAAGATCGCCGAAAAATCGGTGAACTCCGCGGCAAAAATTAAACACGCAGCTCAACCAATGGAGCTAATCGACGATGAAGGCTTAGAGGTACAGAAGAGTAAGAAGTGGAAGCCCTCCTCCAAGCAGCTCAACGTGGAGCCTGCCGCCAAGATCTCCACGTCCAACCGTTTCGATGCAATAGCGGAGGTTACTGAACTGCCATCAGTTCCAAAAGGGGCAACAGTAACATTCCGCCGATTGTAATCCACAACAAGTCAAGCTGGGTCTAGGTAAGCGAAGACCTCCGCCGCCTGGACATTAACATCGCCGAAGCACGCAATACCGCAATCGGTATTAAAATTAGCCTTCAGGTGGAGGATGATCATCGTAAGGTCGTCGAGTATCTCCAAGGAAGGGAAATACCCTGACACACTCATCTCTTCAACAGAGAGAAACCCCTGCGGGTTGTCATTCGTGGCCTCCCGCAGGAAATCTCCGACGAGGAGATCAAAGACGACCTCATCCGCCAAGGCATTCCCGTACATACGGTACGGAGGATGCACAGGGAGCCTGAAAAAACCCCTATGCCGCTCAACCACCTGGAGGTTGAAAAGTCGCCAGCCGGAAAGAAGATTTTCGATGCGAAGGCAGTGCTGAGCCTTCACATAACAATCGAGACGCCGAAGAGGTCACGGCACCCCATACAATATCACAGGTGCCAAAAGTATGGGTACACCCAACGCAGGTGCAGCGCGGTAACTCGCTGCGTCAAGTGCGGTACTGAGCACGACACCGCCAAGTGCACTAAGCCCAAGGAAGAGCCCGCCAAGTGTGCAAACTGTGGAGGTGGCCACACAGCAAGTTACCGGGGGTGTCCAAATCGCCCCCAGAGTCGCCAAACAGCAGCAGCAAAACCACCAGCTGCCGCACCACCAGCGACTGCACCAAGAAGAGGCGGCGTCTCATACGCCGCAGCATTGAGAGGAGAAGAACCCATCACTCCGGCGGAAAATATCGTCAAAACCAAGCTGTTCAGCCTAGAACAGCTGATGCAAGTCGGCCGACTCCTCGTGGATGCCACGTAGGAGTGTGGCAACATATCAGATGGCATAGCAAAAATCATGCTATGCTTGCCAGAAATCCTAGCAATCCTGAATTAATTGCTAGGTAAGGCACACTCCGCCCACTATGGGAGTCGGTACACGGACCGACGACAAAATTCGCATCACAAATGGGAAAACTTCCGTCGGAGATTAAGAGAATTGATTTCTCGGTGCTCCATTCTCGAAGAAACATTGTCATTGTCACTACTTTACTCTTGCTATTTTTTGGTTATCCAAGATTTTCTCGAAATTGGCTCCAACGTTTTTTTTTTAATTTTATATTCGGTTTTTATCTTCTGCACATGAGATGATAAGAAATTTGTTAAACTCTAATTACCGGAAGTGCCACTTTACTCTTGTCATTTTTTGGTTTCCGAGATTATCTGGAAATCGGCTCCAGCGATTTTTTTAAATTTTATATTTAATTTTTTTATGTTCTGCACATGAGACGTGTAGAATTTAGTTAAAATCTAATGACGGGAAGTGCCACATTACTCTTGTCATTTTTTGGTTTTTCGAGATTTTCTCGAAATCGACTCCAGCGATTTTTTTAAATTGTATATTCGTTTTTTATCTTCTGCATATGAGATGACAAGAATTTTTTAAAATCTAATGATCGGAAGTGCTACTTTAACCTTGACATTTTTTGGTTTTTCGAGATTTTCTCGAAATCGGCTTTAACAGTTTTTTTAAATTTCATATTTAAGCTTTTATCTTTTGTACATGAGATAACAAGCATTTAGTTAAAATCTAATTACTGGAAGTGACACTTTATTCTTGTCATTTTTTGGTTTTTCGAGATTTTCTCGAAATCGGTTCTCAAGTTTTTTTTCAAATTTTACATATAATTTTTTTATCGTATGCACATGAAACTTGTAGAATTTAGTTAAAATGTAATGACGGGAAGTGCCACTTTACCCTTGTCATTTCTTGGTTTTTCAAGATTTTCTCAAAATCGGCTCCGACGATTTTTTTAAATTTTAAATTCGTTTTTTATCTTCTGTTCATGAGATGACAAGAATTTATTTAAAATCTAATGATCGGAAGTGCTACTTTAACCTTGACATTTTTTGGTTTTTCGAGATTTTCTCGAAATCGGCTTTAATGATTTTGTTAAATTTCATATTTAAGCTTTTATCTTTTGAACATGAGATAACACGTATGTAGTTAAAGTCTAATTACCGGAAATGCCACTTTATTCTTGTCGTTTTTTGGTTTTTCGGGATTTTCTCGAAATCGGTTCCCAAGTATTTTTTCAAATTTTATATATAATTTTTCTATCGTCTGCACATAAAACTTGTAGAATTTAGTTAAAATCTAATGACGGGAAGTGCCACTTTACTCCTGTAATTTTTCGGTTTTAAAATTTTCTCGAAATCGGCTACAACGATTTTTTTAAATTGTATGTTTAAGTTTTTTATCTCATCTCATCATGAGATGACAAGAAATTTGTTAAAATCAAATTACCGGAAGTGCCACTTTACTCTTGTCATTTTTTGGTTTTTGAGGTTATCTCGAAATCGGTTCCAACGATTTTTTCAAATTTTATATTTAATTTTTTATCTTCTGCACATGAAACGTGTAGAATTTAGTTAAAATCTAAAGACTGGAAGTGCCACTTTACTCTCGTCATTTTTTGGTTTTTTGACGTTTTCTATAATCGGCTATAACGATAATCTTTAAAACTTTATATTTAGGTTTTTTATCTTCTACACATGAGATGACAGGAAATTAGTTAAAATCTAATTACCGGAAGTTCCACTTTACCCTCGTTATTTTTTGTTTCTTCGACATTTTCCTGAAATCGGCTCCAACGATTTTTTGAAATTTATATTTAAGTCTTTTAACTTCTGCACATGAGATGACAAGAATTTAGTTAATATCTGATGACCGAAGTGCCACTTTACTCTTGTCACTTTTTGGTTTTTCGAGATTTTTTCGAAATCGGCTACGACATTTTTTAAATTTTGTTTAAGTTTTTTATCTTCTACACATGAGATGACAAGAAATTTATTAAAATCTAATTACCGGAAGTGCCACTTTACTCTTGTCATTTTTTGGTTTTTCGAGATTTTCTCGAAATCGGCTCTAAAGATTATTTTTAACTTCTATATTTAGGTTTCTATCTTCTGAATATGAGACGTCTAAAATTTAGTTAAAATCTAATAGCCGGGAGTGCCACTTTATTCTTGCGATTCTGAAGTTTTTTGCGACTTTGTCGAAGACGTTTTTAACAATTTTTTTGAAACTAGCTACGGTTCTTACCTATTTTGACATCCTTTTCCATGAACTTAGAGCTTTTGCTGAAAAGTTGTGTCGAAACGAGTTATCAGGGATCATCTCTGGAGTTAAGCAGGGTTTTGCGTATCCAGTAGCTTGGATGGGCGTCCATTACAGTTATCGTTCCCAAAATAAACTTAAATTATAATTTAATCATTTGTAGACACTATTTGCGTATCTATGTGCGTATGAGAAAGTCGTGTGTTGTCTCACCCCAAATATTTTGTAATTCCTTTTGATAAGAACTAGAACCTATTTTGGCTTTATACGTATTATAATCATATAATTTTGGAAATAAACCGAAGCATATAATATATGTAGATTTAAGTTACTTATTCTGTTTTTGCCAAATATTTTATGGAAATATATTCATTTAGTTGATGAAGGAAACATGAAAAATTCGTATTTATTGAATTATATTGAAGAGTTATTTTGCTGAGAAGTCTTGTTCGTCTTGGGAGAAACGCGTTCCGTCTGTTTTACAGCTTGTACCCCTTTTCTAATTTGCAATTTATGGAATAGGTGGCGTTCGCTAATTTCGACAAACACCACACACATACAAATATAGCGTGGTCCAAATTTTGTATACAACATTTTAATTCGAATCACCTACTCCTCTGGGATAATTAGGCGAATATTCGGGCTTCCCAGCTTTATAACCAGATTTTTCTCCATGTCAAATATCTCGTGATAAAATCTAGTGTCTACAAGGAAAAATTATGTGAAACATTGTTTACTTAAAAATCAAATTAAGAATTCAGTATTCTCTTAGGATTGCGCCGCATTGGTACAAAAATAATTGAGGTGGCACTCTATTAACGTCATAAAGATAGTAACTAATTTTAAATGATTAATTTTCAATTTCAGAACATTGAAAATAAATTTGTTACAATCAAATTTTGTTGAAACCTTAAAGAGAAATTGTATTAACTCATAATGAAATGCAGGTTGGGTTGCATAACTTATTTTAGTGTCAATATGTTCAAAAGGTGAAAATTAATGATACATTTCGAAATTCGTTCGTTGTTTGTTATAAACAATAACCAAAAGCTAACTTTTTAAAAGGAAAATCTATGCCATGAGGATTCATTTTTTAGTTAACCATAAAATAAGCAGATATCAAATTCCATCAAACAAGGATTGAAATGGATACCGTAACCACTCATGTCAATCAAATAAATTACTCAGCTTGAATGCTCGGGCATTTGGGACCAGTGTATTCATTTGTGGAAATCCCCAATCTGTGAGGTTTTAAAAGTTAAAACATAAACGTCAAGAACAAATTCTATTAAATCCTCGTTCAATCCATAGAGTGTGTTCAATCTGTGTTATGGCTAAATATTTAACTGATAGTTAAGCTCTGATGTATGAAACCCTGTATTGGGAATTACACATAATGCGCATGCCAAACTACATAATCCTCAAATTCAAAAAATATTATTTTGATATCCACTTTCATATTCATGGCATGTTTCAGCTTCTAAATAGAAACAACCCCAACATATAATAACAAAAATCAATAATCTAAAATAAATTCAACTCAAATCCATTACCAGTTTCAAGTGTAAATTTCAAGGTTACGCTGTAATACGGTGAGGTCATAAATAGCATGTGCACGAATATACACCTACAGGTAATTTATAATAAAGCGTACAAATTTGCTTTTGCCGAAATTTGCGCATATTGGGATGGACTGCCCTAGGGGCAGAAAGTATAATCAAACAGAATTAGTATGAATAAAAATATTGCACCATTTACATCAAACTGTAGCGCCGAGTTCAAACCAAGGACAAACGTAGCGCTAAGCATTACACCACCTAGCTCAATCCTTTGTAATTTGTAAAATCCATAGCATATTGCGTCCAAAATCTCTCTGGCTGAAAAATTTGTACAACCTTTCGTTTCGTATAGAAATAATTTCCACGGTCGGGTTCAAGCGAGTAACCGTTACTTAATTCCTCCATCTTCTAATGCGACTGACTTGAAATCAACTCCGAACTTAAAATTAATCGAAGTTCTTCCTATAAATAATTCCTCCGCACTTCCCTAGAGTTGTAACGCGTACAGTAATAAGCACTAAAGAACGGTGTCTTTGCGTACTTCTGCCATCGATCCTTTCAAGTCCGACATTTTTTGTTCAGATTGCTCAAGCAGTGTACGCACTATTTCAATTTTTCCTTTTTTTCCTAATATTGAAATCAATACTATATTAAATATAGTGAGGTAAATTATATAGTCGTCGACCAATCATGTCCCAGACATTCTCTACCGGTGATGGATCAGGTAATATTACAGGATGTGGAAGACCCGCCATATTAGCTTCTTTCAAATAGCGCATTTTAACCCTTGCCATATGGAGGCGAGAACTATCATGCTGAAAATTTGGATTAACCCACCTCACAGGTATCGTACAGCAACGGGTTGTAAACGCGTCTGAAATTTTGATACTAATACTAACAAACATTTAGAAACACCCCGTATATAAGAATGCAGGATTATTTTTTGAATATATTGGGTAATATCGCGTTGACATTTTAATAATAATGGCAATAAAAATTACATATCTAAGTCTAGTCCAAGTAAAATTATGATTTAAATTAAATCCTTTGGTACAAAACAAAATCTAATTGAAACATTTAGATATTCTAGAAATTATTACGTCAACAAAATTTGTAAGCATACTTCAACCGTTCTAAAAATAGTACCAATAACCCCACTTACTCGCCTTCCATTGTGAGAGGTGCGAATACATCAAGTTGAGGCAAGAGTCGTGCAACAGCAGGATGCTTTCTTTAGTACGTGGCAAGGTTAAATTTAAATAAGATAATCGAAGAGTTATACAAGTTCGGGTTAAGCAAAAGGTCTATTTTCGCCCAAAGGCGGATTATATTTGGGCCAGTGTCATTAATCCACTTCCGATTCGTATACAAGGGTTTAGGATCTGATGGGTCGTATACACAGGTACGACAAAATTGAAGCCCTAGAGAGCACGGTTTTCCAATTCCTTCAGGAAGTCGCAGAATTTTAAAATTAAATGGCATCCTTAATATTACTGCGACGTAACCTTCAAAGTATCTTTTCTTCATATACTTTACTGGAACGATTAGTTCGACTTTTGTAAATAGTATACCGAGTGTTGCTAAGTTTATGTGATTAAATTAAATAAGGCCAACATTCAAAGGACAAATGTATTATATAATTTAGAAGTAATTATAAACGTTAGAAACTCAGGGGTCCCCTACTTTGCTTATAGTTAACCAATTGTTTTTTATGTATATTTTACCTTTTTATTATTACAGTGATTTATTGAGTGCAGATTTTATTATTTCGTAATTATAAAAATCCTTCTTTCTGTCGGGAAATTGCTAGAATTAAGTAAGCAAAATATCTTAACTAGTAAGTCTAATTTGACCTGATTGAAGTACCAATACCGTACGCTCACCACCTGCGTAGTAAGTATACAATAGGTTTAGGAAAAGGAGTATTTGTTCTCGACTTTTTTCTAACATAGAACCTGACGTCTTTAACAAAGTGGCGCCCTTGATTATGACTTTCCCAAATTGTAACAACTGTAAAACGTTCCTAATAATAGCTCTATTTGATTTAATAGCTAACGTGGAACGCCTCTCCCTTTCGCCACTGTCGACCGATGCAATCTTGCTAGTTCAGGAAATAACACCATTGCACCCTTTTGGAACGCACAACGTGTTTTCGCCCGATATAGAGTTCCACCGCGCTGGCAATATAACCGGTAGGGCTGAAATATCTCGGAATGGAATAGGTAGTGGTTAACTTCCATACCTTATTGCACTCCAAACCATGACACCTGCAAATAGGATACTATTGAACAGGGGCTTACAAATTTTGACGTTCTCAGCATCCACTATGAGCTCAGAAACAAAAACTTGATTCGTCTCTAAATGCTACACGGTACCATTCCTGCACCCAGTTCATAGGATCCATGCACCGCTTCAGTCTGCGGATGCGATGTCATGGAATAGGGGTTGACATAGAAATAGTCCGCGCCAACGATGTCCGAAAGATGTCAATCTATGATATACGGATGCTATTGAAATTTTACGCCCCATACCTTTCATCCAATAATTCTTGACAGCACGTGTTGTGAAAAGCATGTCCCCTACAGCCAAAATCCCTAGATGCTGACTTTAGCAGGTAGTATGACGTCCAGATCTAGGACGAAGCGCACGACGTCCTTTTTAGATCACCATCCAAGCTGTCACCGGGTTCGGTCGTGTTTGTCTGTGCTCTTATTTAGATTTGTCTTTACCGGAACTTAGGCCCATTTTGCTTGCAGAGGTGGGTCGGTTTCGGTTTTGATAGCCCCCCGGTGTGTTAGTAATCTCGTGTATAATCGCAGTGTGATTGCCTACAGTAGCTAATTTTCGTGCTTAGAACCTTTAGTGTACTAAGTGTTTTATATTCGTCTTGTCGCAGTAAGTGTTTGTGTTAATTATCCTTTACTAATTCTAATTAGTTGTGGGTCAAACGCCGCTCATTTTTTGGTGCCATGTACCACAAAGGAATTCATCTTTGGCGAACCCCTCTAACATCGATCACCAGGTGGCGTGTTCCTATTGGTCAGTCGTTGACCAATCACGTCTTCAGTCTTCGACGTTTTTAAACCCACGCCGTATATAACATGAGCCGCAAAGGCGAAGACGGCGCGGACACCATTTCTGAGGCCGACGTGGCCAATCGTTGCACTAAAACCCTAAAATCCCCGACCGAAGTAATCGGCAATGAACCGAAAAGTCTAAAACACACACCCCAGCCTATTCATAACCCAGAAATTATATCCCTAATTCCTAACTCGACAGCGCTAAGGATGTGAATGATAGCGCCAAGGAAGCTAGAACGACAGAGAAGCTATTGCCTCTATTGCTGGCAATGACGAGCAAATAAAATTGCCAAATCAGTAAATGTCATTGAATACAATACCACTCAATACAGCGTCAAGCAAAAAAAAAACACATTTGGACTGAGGAAAATAGAATCAGGGTTGGCAAATCCATCAAGCTGATTAGCACATATCTAGATATATTTAAGAACGATAGCTTCTTAACGCAGCAGAGCTTAAAAGAAATACGGGATCTTAAAAACGATGTCTCCGACCTAAAACGTCAATCTAATAATGAACTTGAGCCTACGCCCCCTAGGCGTCATAAAGCACGATGTAGAAGGGCTACCACGGACTCTGATTTCATTATCGCGTGCTACTGTTCCGACGACAGCGCTTTAAGGTTACGGACTCGTAGCAAGCAGACAGCGTGTGCCACAAGATAACTGCTCAACGCAAAATGGCGAGTTGTGAACAAGCAGAATCCACCAGTAGAGCTGGAATTCCTGGTAACTCCTCCCGCCCCGCAGTCAGAGCACCGGAACCGCTCAATCTAAGGAAATCTCATGGCAATACGGTGACTATAATCAAGGTAAGGGGCGTATCTAAACAAGACCAATCTATGAATGATTTCAAATGGACTCTAGCAGCGGTCAATCTCAACACGGGTTTTGAAAACCTATCTTATCCCAGAGCTGGTGACATCAGAGTCGACTGTCACGACGCAAACCAGCGGAAGCTACTTACTGATACTCTCGCAAACAGCGATCTATTCAAAGTCAGACCTGCACAGATGTTAAACCCCAAGGTTTTCTTAGGCTTACGGGAAGTAGACAACTCTGACTTACTATTGAATTCGCTTTATATAGTTACTGTATACTTGTACCTTAGTTAGATAGTTGGCTTTACTTTAAGATTATTTAGTTAAGCCAAATAGACTTACAGTTGGCTTTGTAACATATTGGGTTAGATTTAGGTTGACAAGCTAGGATTTTTCTATACTCGATAGATTTTAGCTAGGGGCATGTTTATCTTTAACCTGATCTTATGTATTTGTACTTGGTTTGCTAATAAACGGGCAGTTAAGGTCGTTATGCATACAGCGGATGCGACTTAATACCCCCGAATCGTTAGATCACCTTGATCAACATCTTATTAACGTAACTACATAACAGCCTACACAGTTAGCAATTAGTAATTTCTCGAAATGAACTTTCACCTTCTCGTATACCAATACTTCGGCCTCGTTCAAAATTAGCACATTATCGCGCTCTTAGCAATATTAGCAAATGCTTTTGATGCGAATTTGACAACACAATTTCTAACAATTGTTCATTTCTTATTTGGCACCTTCACAGCTACTAAAAAACAAAGTAAGGCAAAAATCAAGATAGTGTTGAAATTTCTTCTACTGTTGTACAATAATAAAACTTCTGTAAAAATTGCAATAAAATCTATCAACAAATAGTAGTTACATTTTACATTTTTAGTTCAAATAAATTTATAAAATTGTTCGGTACACTCACTGCTTTACATTCAACTTAATTTTGTGCTAAAATTAGTTAAGATTATATTGCTTAATTAAATATAGTAATATTTGACACGTAAACCATGGATATAAGAGCGCGGTTGGCCTTCACCGGAAGGATTCCGCCTCGCGACAAAGTAAAAAAGATTACGGCTGGCCCTAGTGCTGCGGAGACTAGGGGGTGAGGTGTAGATGCATGGAAGGTGAGCATAGTAACCACGACTGAATACTAAAATTATTGCGCGCGAGTTTTGCTCACGAATCACTGAATAAAACCAAAATCGGTGCTCTCGAGTACCGATGGGTCCGAAACTGGTACGAGCTCGACGCTATAAGTAACCTAAATACCTAAGAAAAGAAGTGGTCGCCACACATTTGTAATTGAAAAACGCTCGTGTAAATGTAGACGCACAAGGGTGAAAACGTCGTAGATTGATTCGGTGATAAGATGTTGACAATGCTGATCGTTGAACTTTCAACTAAATCGTAAGTATTCTGTAGTAAAAGGTAAACGTAATTAACCTGAAAGAAATTGGAACAAACACAATATTGCGTAAAGGGAAGAGATAAAGGTAGGGGTTGTATCGGTTTATTTTGTTTCGTACTTCTTCAAACAACATTCAATATTAAACAGTTCGAATAAATTATTCGTTTAAATATATAAAATAAAGTTCAGCAAAACTTTTGAGAAGCTCATGTATAAATGAATTTGACTAGCAGAAATTAAAATTAACAATATATTTTGAAAAGCTTAGGTTAGATAAAGTACATATGTGCGGCGAAGTTAGCAAATGATAAGAGATTATCGCACATAAATTTATGACACAAAACAAATTTTGAAGCCCAAAATATAAAGAAATGAGTATGTAAAAAAAATAAAGGTGTCCGTGACAATATTACTGAAATATTAGTATGTAATAAAAGCAAACGCTGAAGCCAAAGTTATAAAAAAAAATAAATAAATAAGAGAGGTATTCCGATTATTTTGAATGTCGCTGCAGTGAAACAATGCTTAATTGCGCACGCAAATAGTTAAATTTTGTATGTTCAAGAACACCTTTACAGAAGCTATGAATATAAAAATATAATAAACTGGCATCAAAATTTAATAACAATCAAATCGTAGTGTGAGGATTGCTAAATCGTCGCTGCAGCCGAGCAGCTTTCAAGCCACGCTTGTATCAATCAAATCGTTAAAGGTTTGCAATGAAATATTACTTTCGGTAATTAGTTTCTTATATAAAACAATTAGTTCGTATCCAAAATCGCTAGCAAATATACAGTTACGATGAAATTAATTTTTATAGTAGTATAAAACAATTTACAGTTAGATCAAAAACAAAGATACAAATTTTAGGATGCGAAGTCACAATGTTTAGATCCAGAATACAGCAAAAATTTCGCCATCTTCAAGGTGCATCAACGGCTAAAAATGCAGGAAAGCTGACCTGAATATTGAAGCTTACAGGACCCTTACAGTACCCTTAGAGGCTGCCACAGGCGTTACGCCCAACAGCAGAACTGGTAGCAGCTAACTCATCGGCGGAGGGGGAGGTCCCAGAAGAATTTCACCAGCACTGTCCGCGCTCTAAAGGAAATCAGGATATAAAAAGAGAAAGGGGGCGCCACTATTCCAGATGGCCGCACAAGGTATGGA
>JAHWXV010169028.1:0-12300 GCA_024586415.1 Phrixothrix hirtus
ATGCACTAATAGAAACTTTAACACTTGCTTTTATTTAAAATGCAAATATTTAAGAAAATATTTTAACCTTTACGTGCTATTTAACAAACTATAATATTTTGTTATGTTAATTACACGTTAATTAAATTAATTAATTAATGTGTAATGAACATTACGCTTACACTACGTTAATGGTTTGTCATAAATAAACTATTGTGCGAATTGTTATTTTTTATTCATTGAAATATTTTAAAACACAACTTATTTTACGTATTTCTATTATTCAAAGTAACAAAAAAATTGTCAGTTTTTCATTAGATGAAATGGAAATTTCGAAAGTTTTAACTAATGGTTTTAGAAAAGTACGTTCATATTCTAGATTTACAAGAGCTGATATTCTATAAACATATAGTGCTGAATACAGTTACATTTAAAATACGTTTTGTACACGTTAGTTCTTAATACGGATCAAAAATTATTGACAATGGTGATTGTTTAATGACAACATTTGGAATTATTTAGCGTTATTATATAAAACTTAACTTATTTTATGCGTTGTTTAATGTTATTAACTATTCATTTCTTTGACTGTCAACTTATAAATACTAGTGCCTCGACAATGATAAAATGTTAATTAGTTTAATTATTAGTAACTGTGTCAATTTTGTACAGCCTATAATATTTAAGTGTAAACTTTATCGTTTATGTTCACAATATTAACCTAACAATGTTTCCTGTTGTGACGGGATGAAACGGCGCTACGCATCGTCAGATGTTAAATAATTATCAAAGCGCAGAAGTTACATGTGTGTACGGCTAGCTAAGGAGGCGGCGGGTTCGAAATGAAACTACTAAGTTTTGCAGCGTCAGTGGCGTTTGGCGTAGGTGAATAATTCTTAAATCGAGGGACGTCACTTCAACACTATGGGTATTTACTCGGAAAAATGTTTAAGACTTGAGCCTGAGATCCTAGAGGAAAGACTAATTTACGGGGTTGTAAAATCAGCTCAGCTACGCCACTGTGTTATGATAGAACACTGCGTTTACTAGATTACAATGATCTTTTACCTGTTTTATTACAAGTAAACTGAAATAAATAGGATAACTTAATTCTAGGATACGTATATCAATAAAATAAATAAATACCATAATAATCGCTATAATAACAAAAAATCAAAGATTATACGTTACTAAATCGCAGATCCAGCGATTGTATCATTACTAATTGCGATGGTAGTGTTTACAAATGTTTATTTCAAACCGACGGTAATTAGTAAAACAAGGCGATCGATACTGAAAATGATATGGAATACTTATGTAGAAATCATATAGTGAGGTCGACAACGTAAAGGTAAGAAGATGGTAACTTACCTGGTCAGCGAAGAAGGAAGGTTATCCTGGTTCCCAGCGAAAGTTTATACACCAAAAGCTGTTGTACGGTACGACTAAAGTTGCGTGCTAACTTTTATCAATCCCCTAGTCAGATGCGCGTCCAATTTGATATTCTTTGGATAATAATTGAAAAGGTCACTAATTACGCGTCAATCTAGCCTTACGTTCCTCACAGAGATCACGTCTTATCGTATCGAATGCTAAGGAGTAGCTCTGCTACTTTCTGTCCCTACACGCAAGAAGGGAGTCACAGTATCCAAGGCTCGTTAGGATTTGTATGATGTCATTTACAGTGTATAACTCAAAGGAAGCATTAATCATATTTTGATGATGACGCAGCTGAACTCTTGTAAAAACTAAATATGAAGAAATCCTTTGCACCATTCTAACAGCAGTTATTTTTAAAAAGCAAATGTACGGAATTAAATAACGAAATGAATTCTACATAAATACAGACTAATTATTTTAAATGGAATTTGAAATAAATGTGTAAATACACTATGCCTTAATTTCAATTAAAATAAAAAAGTGAGAATTTTATATACAGGATGTTTTGTATTATTTCCATTGTTTTGTTAAAATTTCGCGAACTCTTACAATAGGGTACCTATTACGCTATTTGAAAAACATATAACTTATTCTTTTCTTCCCGAAGCTACAGGCATGCAGAAAAAATTAAAACCGGAGGTATGTTCGTTCTTTATTCCTGAATCTGTTTGTAAACTTTGATCAAGCAGTCGTGAAACGGGTGTAAAAAGCCGAAGGCCTGTGATTGGTCATTAGGATTAATAAAATACCCAACACGACTTACGCGACGAATTTTCTAAAGATAACAGAAACCTCTGTCAACACCTTGGAGTTAGAAAAATGGAATTCAAGACACTAGTAGAAGTATTACAGGTAAGTCACTCTAGTGACCAAGATAATCTCAAGCTATATGAAACCAGCTTTAGTCTAGTTCAGGCCGCCGATGTTTTTTGTATTAAATTAGTTGCTTCGCAACTAATTGTGCACGTTCGATAAATTCGAAATGTTTGCGCGTACATCCCTTTCGATGAATCCTTTGTCTGACGTAAAGTACCAAGCGTTTTAGTTATTTTAATTTTCGCTTATGTACATAAAAATTACAAATCAGTCTTCAAGGTATGCTCCTTAATTATTTAGTACCTTCTGGTACATATCTGGCATGGATGGAAGGATTCGTTTGTCGACTGTTGCTCGAGTCTCCCGTTAGCTTAGTTTTAGAGCATTAGTGGGCAAAACCAAAGGACTTGAGGTCGAGCCCCAGCCGAAGAACAAATTTTTATAAATTTTTAAAAATATCTATGTAGTTTTAAGGTTCCTTTTACTGACCTAAAAATCATGGTGACAGAGTAACAGGAGGGTATGTGATTTTTTAACTGTATTGGCGTCCCTGAGTAATTGGCACCATTGATTGTTAATGTGACAGCAGAATGTTTGAAAATAAGTTTACTGTCATGTTCAGCAGTGGTCTGATAACGAAACATTAATGTGTCCTGTATTTTGTTGTTTCAGTGGATTTTTATACTTTATATATAAATAAATTAATGAATAACTTTAGAACAATTTGACAGAGACAATATGATCGTTTTAATTTTATTATACACTGATTCAGTTGTCGCTCATTTTAATTTTATCACTTCCAAATAATTTTGCTGCCAACTTAATTTCAGTTTTTTATTGCAAACCTAACAAAAAAAATCATAAACAAATACGATTACCCGGTATATGTGGCGACACTTCTCCCTAGTGCAAAATCGAGTGCAGTAATAAATATACAAGAATTCCGCATAAAATATGTGATTTTATTAGAGAATTGGTAAAGTATTAAAAATATTTTTGTACTCCGCTGCATATTGTAACGTTCTATAAATGTAATGATTTAAAGTAGTAATGTTTAAAAAAATAAGTAAAGATGAAGGTATGTGAATATTATCTTCGACTAGCTCTTTAACATAATTGATTCAGGGTCGCCCTCCACAGGTTCTAGGCAAAGGATTAGATTTTAAGTATATTTCGCGGACGCCTTGCCAAAATACTTGACAGTTGGAAGGATTATAATAATAAAATTGTTGCACTTTATGCTTGCAATAAGTGGCACATTCATTCTTGCTTCCAGGTAATTGATGATTAAAAAGCCACATAACAAAAATGTATTCATAAAGTCATCAGTAATATCAATAATAACAATGGTTTAAATTTTTATCCCTAACGAATTGCCCTTTTTAGATTATGGCGAACTACATATTAGTTATCCAAGTTTTAATTATTAAATATATTTAACAATATTAGTGAGTAAATGAATACAAATTTACATCGCAGTTACTTACGGTATTACATGTTGATGTTTAAAATAATCTTATAAGTAATATATGATATAAATTGTAACCTGCATGTTTACAGTGTGAGATTGTGGTAAAACCTGTAAAAACTTGGAAAGCTGGCAGGTGCAGTGTTCAAATAGTATAAATTACTATAAATTAAATTAAATGAACAATTACCAACCCAGAAATCGAAACAATATATTTCAACTTATATCATAATTTTATTAATAACTGTAATTAATCGATAAGTTTGAACTAACTACAAAATGAACTAATGACACCAAACAGCGAGAAAAAAAATAATTTTATTTAAATTTTAAGCCGAAATAATTAGATTAATAAAAGTAAAATCCTAAAATTTGAAAGATCAGCCCCAAACAATAGGTGATTATAATAAAAATGACGGCGTCGGACATCTTGGCAAGTTACTCAGGAAATATGTTACAATACAAAGAGCGATATTTGCACCAATGTAGTTATGTTATTTTTATTACTAAGTAATCAATTATGCCAGTTAAAATGTTTGCATCGGTTTATATTTCGTATAAAATATTCCTAAACAGGGCTGTCGAAGTTATAATGTAATCTGCCGAATAAAAATAAGCTCTCGCTAAATATCCTTTGTATAATTAACAAAGTAGAAGTTAATAAGTGTACCCACTCTTTTGCGGCTTACCAGGAATGTCTCGAGAAACTTTTAATCCCCTTTAAGCTACTCCGCATATCACATTTAACCGTAAAACATAAAGAAGATTAGGAAAGAATTCTAGGTTAACCTTTAGTGGAAAAATGTAATATTATTTTGATTTACTCAAACGAAAACAAAATGCATTCAGCATGATAATTTATATTTTAAACAAAATTAATTCATGAAGTAAAGGATCAAAAAATTTACATATTATGAAAATAGATTCTAGAAGAGCGAACGAAGCTTCCACACCTCTCCTCAGTACTTTCTGAAAGGATGCTCTAACCACTTCTCTTTGTATAAATTCAACTATAACCACTCGAAATATATAGTTGAATAAAATAAGCTTATTATTAAAATTATCTTTCATAAATAAATTTGAATTCATTTAAAAATTCAACTGTCATTTTTCTTTAAATATGCTAAAATGCTACCGCTATTCGATAATCATTAAATTTTGTATATATTTGAATTTATTGATAAGTTCAGAGTTCAGAAAAACAACACATTAAAAAAATATTTTTATTTAATTATACAGATTAGAAAGTTTTCTTTGTTTTGCACTGATGTTTCCGAATTATTTATTAACTTGCCCTGTGTATTGCCGCCATCTTAATAAAATATAATAATGAATAATGTTTGTTAACATTTTTCTTTTGCAACATGCGTGGAAATTCTACCTCATAACCTTTATAAATTAAATCGCATTTTGACCAGCGTGTCATTTTCTTAAATCATGCCACGCTCGAACAGCATTAATTTATTTAAAAAATTTTCAAGCATGCTAACGCCTGAAACTTTTTAGAAACTGCCATTTTCTTAAATCATCCCACGCTCGGACAGCATTAATTTATTTAAAAAATTTTCAAGCATGCTAACGCCTGGAACTTTTTAGAAACTGTTTTTTACATTCATAGTTACTTGAGGACTCTTTTGGAAAAGCAGAAACCCGGAATTTAATAGTGTCCCAGTCGGTACGCTCATTTCTATATTATCATTAATTTTTTCTTAATTATAATCATTTGTTTTTGACTTTATAGGGCAGAACTCTCTATAGAACTCCTATAGAACTATAAATTGTGCATGAGCGCCGAAATTGTGTACGACAAACAAAGACGCAGCGTGAAGCAGGCGTCTTAATTTGTCCGAAGCGATTTTTTTGCTTTAATGAGCGGAACTATTTGTTTAACCTATCCGGAACTCTAGACTATTGAAAAGAAAGTTTCCAGAAAATGAAACGTCAACGCAAAAAGTTTTCCAGAATTTCGGTTAACTAAAATTAAAAGGTTTCTCTTTGGCATTGTGGGAACTATTCTTACACACTATCCTAGTTGTACTAAGAACATTGAAATTGTTTCTCAGGTGGGGGCACTTAATGTTAAAAAGCAATAATAAAATAATTACAGAAACAAAACAAGCAAAAAATCACAATGTAGCATTAATATAAACTTTATAAAATACTTCTAACTTTTATTTCATACTTGAAAATTAGGATTAAGGCTGCATCTAACAATTATGCTCCAAATAAAAACAACTGTGAAATATATTTACTTCGCGCTCTTTAGCACTTTATAAAACTAGCACCACTTACTCACAGCATTGTAACGTTTCTGCGAAACGCCATAATAACGCGAAACGCGATTTAATGGAATTCCTAAAATTCTATGCATTTTTGTTATGTTAGTGCTTCCGGAAGTGTAATTATTAAGACTTAATTAAAGACTTGGAAAACTTTAAGAAAGTATCAAATACTGCGCGCGAGTGTACAAGTTTAGTTTAAATAATATACAGAAAAATTGCTTAATTAAAAGCTGTTATAAAAATGCTATCAGCTAATTAACAAAGATTACGCAACCTGATGGAAATATTGTCCGTTACCGTCCCAAATGATAATGATAATTAATCATAAGTAACATAAACAACGATCTCTGATGATTTAAATATTTATTAATTAGTAAAATATAATTAAAAACTATTTTGAAATATCGCATCATGTTGTGCAAACGAATTGTGTAAAACACATGTAATTGTTATCCGTATCGACAAAGAAATCAACCGAATTGATGTTCGCAGAACAGAGAACGCGAACACAAATTTAAGTATAAATAAGACGCCTTCACGAGCTGAACATCAGTCTTTGTATGAGACTCGGCGCGGAACATTGCCTAGTGCAAAGACCGTAAGAGCTTTTCCATTAAGTCAAGCTATTTTGTTAATAATTTTTACAGCAAGATTGACGCAACTTCTCTGGAATTCGTTCAGTCTGTTAAAAGCCTGATTGCTGTTCAAAACCGTTGGTGGACGCCGTGTGCTAGAGATCTAAATACAGAGATTCTAGAACGACGCTAAATCTTCGTTGCCCTATAACGAAGGTAAGCCGAGTTTAGAATAATCTAACCTCGGGAACTCTCGTAACTGAGCGTTCCTGGCGTTATTACCGCCGAATTAAAAACAAAACCGCCTTTGGGTCGATTGCAAACAAGTTTCTCTGTAACTATTTGTAAAGGACGCCAAGCGCCCTTCATTGTCGTCGTGCGTTGTGTTGTAGCGATAGCGGACGCATGTCTACGCTGAACCGAGACCGTTCACCGTACGAAACACTCCGTCGTTCGCAAAGGTGTGGCTGGGTTGCGATTTGCGAAAACGGCGCCGTTTCTGGAGAGACGTTTTGCGCCTACTGAGTGGCATCCTTAGTCGCGGGTAGACGCTAATGCCTCGCCTCCGTCCGGCCCGACCCGAACTACGCCCCGAATGCCGCTGAAAGCGACGCGCTCATACATGGACCTCAAAGCAAACTGCCCATCCATACATTTATATACATTATATACATTTATATCAGAACAGAATTAAACCGAGCCTAGGAAATTTGTGCCCGACGCTCGCCCGAACGCTGCAGCAAATTCACATCACCGTGGTCATATAAGCCTTATGCGAATATTGACTTAATCTACGTACGCATGTAGTTGTAAATAATTTACTTCGTCTGCTATCGAAGATTCATATTTATTTTGTTACCGAATTAGAATGATTTTAATATTTAGTTTTGTTTATGTTCGAATTACCAATTTATTTCTGTAAATAAATTAGTGTTGTTACATATCTTTTTAATTCCGCCGACGACCGAAACAAACATTAACTAAAAGTTCGTTTCATGACCAAAGTCCGAGCAACGTCATTTGCACAAACGACGTCCACCGTAAACTAGCTATTTCACCGACATCCCGACCGTTAGACCAACCCAGACGAGGGTATCTAGGACCACTAAGAGCTATATCAAGAACCACCCCCACACGACTAAGAGCTACCACCGGGTAGAATACAAATTTTTTATTTTTCGCGTACCTTTCACTAAGGACTGAAACGTCACAGCATAATGTGATGCTAAAAAATTACAAATGCGTCATTGCCGTGTCCTCGCCTATTCTATCATCCTGCCTTTAATTAATAACATTTTTCGTCACTCGTCGTGCGCACTGTTATTTATAAGATTATGTGCAGAATTACATCATAAAGTATGGGGATTCAGGTAGTTCAATAACAACTTTACAAAACACGAAAAGGCGGGAAATTATTTAAATTTAAAAAATTAGCATATCCCTATTGTACGTATACAAAAATTACAGTTTAAATCTTATCTACCCAGTTTCTAAGTTATGAGTAAATTAATTATATGTATCTCCTAAGATGCCTTTCTCTGAGATTTCATAAGTTGATTTAATTTGTATCGAACCAATTTTGTGTGAATAATACATGTAATTTGTTATGTAAGGAAAACTACCAGGATTTTCTAATTTAAAATTAAATATTCGGTTTTATAAACTAGCCTAACTAAATTGAAATAACATTTTTTTATTTCAATTTACCTTTAGAGAATAATGAGAACAATTAATGTAAATTCTTTGTATTTAAAGAGTCCTACATTCTATATTTAATGTTTATTAGTACTCAAGTACATATTAAAGGCAGAAGTAAACATCAACCAGGTTGTTATATAAATATAATTTTTATTGGTAATAAAATATGATTACATAAGTTGAATTTATGGTTAACGGATAATTATGATGATGCACTTGATTTTTTATTTTATTTGAAAAATACACTTATTCACGTATTTTAATATCAAGGTTAAAAATGATGACACTAAAATTGATTTTATATGCTTATCCAATAATATTCAATCAAAAAACTGTAATTGTACATAATAAACCAAAGTTATGATCAGACTATTAATTAATTAACGACCCTCTCATCCAAACAGTTGGTGGAAGAACTGTCTTTGGGTTCACTAAAGAAATTATTATCATCAACTTTTATCATCATCAATATGCAGTGTGATCAAATTATTGTGTATCAACTCTATAGGCAACCCATTTTGCATAAACACACGAGTTGTCTTAAAAATAACACCGTACTTATGTAATAAAAACTCTCAACGTTTCTTGGAACTCGTCTATGGCTTGAAAACGAAGTCTTTGGGGCTGGCTGTCAAAAAGGGCGGACGAGGCAAGTGTTCCCACAGCTCAAGTCTCTGCCTTCATACAGCATCCCTAAAATGTTTTAAAACTTCCGAGTAGAGCTGCTTTTTTGCTGTTAGACTAATTGGAACCAATTAAAAAAATCTGGCGGGAGACAACATACGACTTTCTCGTACGTATATATGGAAATGGTATCTGCAAATGATTAAATTAATATTTATGTTTACTTTAAAAACAATAATTGTAACGCTCACCCATTCAAATTACTGGACACGCGAAAGGCTGCTTAACTTCGGAAATTTTCTCTGATAACTTGCTTCAACGCATTTTTTCAGAGAAACCGTTAAGTTCAAAAATAAAATGGAACTTCCGGTTGTTAGATTTTAACCAACTTCTTGATTTGGTATACAAAGGTAGTTATGACTCCAAATACAAATTTTCATTTTGCTAGGACTTTTAGTTTCATGGTTACTTAATTTAGAGATAACGGTGAGGTACTTCCGGTTACTCGATTTTCGGAAAAGTTTCTGAAAAATAGCTTAAGGTCATTAAATGGTTAAGAAATTCTATAAATTTGCAAAAATCGTTAGAGCCGATTTCGAGAAAATCGCGAAAAACGAAAAATTCGGAAAGTACCTCAAAATAAAAGAAATAAAGTTGTGCTTCCGGTTATTCGATTTTAACCAAATTTTTCATTTCGCGTGGGAAGATAGTTTGGACCTCAAACATAAATTTTCATTTATCTACCACTTTTAATTTCACAGTTAATTTATTCAGTTAACGGTAAGAGTACTTCCGGTTACTCATTTTACGGAAAATTTTCTGAGAAACCGTCTTAATTATATCAAAGGACATTAAATTTCTAAGAAATACAATATATTTAAAAAAATCGTTAGAGCCGATTTCGAGAAATTCGCGAAAAACCAAGAAATGGTAAGAGTAAAGTGGCACTTCCGGTTTTCCGATTTTAATGAAATTATTGTGGTCACATGTCCAGGTTGATACAAACTTAAATATAAAATTTTGTTGATATACGACTTTTTGTTTTTGAGATATTTTGTTCAGACACACACACACACGCGCGCGCGCGCGCGCGCACACACACACACACACACACACACACACACACACACACACACACACACACACACAGACCAATTTTCAAAAACATGATTTTCGTACTCAGGGGAACCGTAAACATGTATTTCCGCTAAAATTTTGACATCGAAAGTTTTGGACGATAACAGTATCTTCTCTTTTATCTATATTTCATATAGGTAAGGGAAAGTAAAAATCAGTAACATTTTACTCTCATGCGAGTTTTTCTTTGGTCGCAGTGATCCTTTCTCCAACCACTGCGACTTGTTTCGAGTCATAGTAACAAACTTAACCCTCATCTGTTACAACGTTTTTCAAGAAGATTTTAACGACTTTGGCTGATCTTAACACATCACAATTTTGTCAAGTTTTACATGTTGCATGATTTTGATGCCCACTTCTTCAGAAACTTCTCAGATAGTCAAACGGTGATCTATATGAATTACAGTACGACATTATCATCGTTTATAAACGTGGAAGGTCCTTCGGGTCTGGTATTTTCACCGAACGATGTTCTACCCGAGTTAAAATGATTACACCGTTGTATGCTTTCTAAAACATTTTTAACGTCTCTGTAAAATTTTTACCAAGTTTGACGCAAAATGTTTCGCTGGCACTTCATTCTTCGTGAACTATCAATTTTACTTTGTTAAATATCTGATAAAAGGTTAGTACACCATTAATTGCAGCTATGTAGCTCAACTAACACAATGATAGCGTGATGCGTTAGCAACACCAGTTGTTACTTACACTAATCATTTCAGTTTATGTAGACGCGCCTCATAGGCAAACTTGCTACTAATAAACTGTGACATTACTTCTATTTATAATTAAGTTTAATATTTAATTGCGCCACTAAACTTAGAAACGCCTAATCATATCTTTGATATTTGTTTATTTAGGTGACCAAATCAGTTATATTTGGGGTCATAATCGCCTTTTTGTGCAAAATTAAAAATTTGATTAAAATTGGATAACCGGAAGTACTACTTTATTTCTGTCATTTTTAGATGTTTTCCGAATTCTTCATTTTCACGGTTTTCTTGAAATCGGCGGTAATGATTTTTTTTAAACTTAATATATTTCTTAGCTACTTAATTTAGTTTTATATTAACCAAGGAATTACTCTATTACATTTTTGAAAATCGAGTAACCGGAAGTAGTTGGAGTATTAGTTCTGAACAAAATATCCCAAAAAGTAATCATCATATGAGAATCAAAAATTATATTTAAGTTTTATATCTTACATACATGAGACGGCAACTATTTAGTTAAAATTGAATGACCGTAAGTGTCACTTTATTCTTGCGATTTTCAAGTTTTTTTGCGATTTTTTCGAAAAATGTTTAACAATTTTTTTGAAACTTGCTATAGTTCTTTTGCCTTTGATATCCTTTTCCGCGAACTTAGAGGTTTTCCTGAAAAGCTGCGTTGAAGAGGGTTATAAGAGAAAATCTCTGGAGTTAAGCAGAGTTTTGTGTATCTAGTAGCTTGGATAGGTGACCGTTACAATTAACGTTCCCCAAATATATGTAAAAAATGTTTTAATCATTTGTGGACATTTGCATATTTGTATATTTACACGTACGTAAGAGAAAGTCGTGTGTTGTCTCGCACCAGATTCTTATTTTTAAAACTGACTTATTTTATCCAAGCAATTCTCTTTCTTTATCATTTTTTACTTAGCATTTAAATTAAAGGCAGGAGGTTAATAACACTCTAATTATCACATAATTTAAATTTTCCGTATAAGATTAGAGTACATGCCAGAATTTGACAAATTATGCTCAAGCGTACCAGCTATTTATGTTTATTTATGTTTCTAGTTGCTGTTGTACCACGATTTTCATTACTGGATGACAACTTTTACGGAAGGACATTTCCAATCCCAATTACAATTCTAAAATGTAAAATAAAATGAATCGTAATTTAGTGACTCCATTGAAATGAAACATACGCCATATTAACAACAGATATAAACTTAATAAGACTATATTGTGCAACAATGTTAATTAGTTTGCTAATAGTTTGTAATGATCGTAAATACTTCGCTAAAAATTTGGTGAACACATATTGAATTTCAATGTTGTGAACTTACGGAATTAAAAGTGGCAACATGGCGTTTTATAAAACTCTTTAAATATATTCAAGTTGGAAGAATTCGGAATATTACGACGTTGCTTGCTTCTAATCTGTCTTGGAAGCAACATGTGCCACTGAAAGTTAATGCAACATTTAGCTAAATTCTAAATTTTATATATTAATATATATATATATATATATATATATATATATATATATATATATATATATATATATATAT
>JAHWXV010169033.1:0-10139 GCA_024586415.1 Phrixothrix hirtus
GTGGTGGATGTTATTGGACATTACAAAAATCGACGCAGCCGTTGTATATTTTAAATTTGGCTTTCACTTCTTGAACTAGACACCTTTCTAACCAATAAATTAAAAAATTGCGGTGATGGTGTTTGCTGAAACGTTTTTCTTTACGGTCAAAATCGAGAATTATGGATGGACACTGGAACTAGGTTTGTGTTCTTGGATATCGAAAAAATCACCGCCGCCCTTATATATTTGGAATTTGACATTTATTTCTTGAAGTAGACACTATTATAACTAACATATCGAAAAATTGGAGTGAGGGTATTTTTAAAAAGGTTTTCATTTACGGTCAAAGTCGAGAATTATGGTTGAGCACTAAAATCGTGGTGGGTGTTTTTCGACATCGACAAAACCCCCGCAGCCCTAATATATTTTGTAATTGACTGTTATTCCTTGTTGTAGACACTATTCTAACTAAGATATCAAAAACTTAGGGTGCGGGTATTTTCTGAAATGTTTTTATTTACGGTCAAATTCGATAATTGTCGATGAGCACAAAAATCGTGGTGTGCGTTTTTGGACATCGAAAAAACCACCGCAGCTCTTATATATTTAAAAGATTTGACTTTTGTTCCTTGAAGTATAGACCATTCTAATTTTTTAAAAAAATTGGAGTGAGGGTATTTTCTGAAACGTTTTTGTTTATGGTCAGCGTCGAGATTTATGGGTGGACACTAGAACGAGGTGGGTGTCTTTGGACATCGAAAAACTCACGGCAGACCTTATCTATCTCAAAGTTAACTTTTACGCCTTGAACTAGACACAATTTTAACTAACATACCAAATAATAGGAATGAGGGAATTTTTTAAAACATTTGTATTTACGGTCAATGTCGATAATTATAGATGAGCACAAAAATCGTGGATACCTTTGGACATCGAAAAAAAACACCGCAGTACTTATATATTTTTAAATTTTGCTTTTATTCATTGAAGTAGATAACATTCTAACTAACATTTAAAGAAATTGCAGTGGGGGTATTTTCTGAAACGTTTTAATTTACGGTCGAAGTCGAGATTTATGGATGAGCACTAAAATCGTGATGGATGTCTTTGGACATCGAAAAAATCAACGCAGCCCTTATATATTCTAAATTTGAGTTTTATTCCTTGAATTAGTAACCATTCTAACTAACGTTTAAAAATATTGGAGTGAGGGTATTTTCTGAAACGTTTTTATTTACGGTCTAGTTCGAGAATTATGGATGGGCACTGGAGCGAGGTGGTTATCTTTGGGTATAGAAAAAATCAGCGCAGCCCTTATAAATTTTGAATTTTACTTTTATTCCATGAAGTAGACACCACTGTAGCATATCAAAGAATTGGAGTGAGGGTATTTTTTAAAAGGTATTTATTTACGGAGAAGGTCGAGAATTATGGATCAGCACTAAAATCGTGGTGGGTGTTTTTGGATATCGAAAAAATCACCGCAGCCCTTATATATTTTGAATGTGACTTTTATTCCTTGAAGTAGACGCCATTCTAACTAACATTTAAAAAAATTGGAGCGAGGTTATTTTCTGAAACGTTTTATTTACGGTCAAACTCGAGAATTATGGATTGGCACTGAAATGAGGTGGGCGTGTTTGGACATCGAAAAAACCACTGTAGTCCTTATATATTTTAAATTTGACTTTTTATCCTTGAAGAAGGCACTATTCTAACTAGTAATCAAAAAATTGGAGTGAGGGTATTTTTTAAAAGCTTTTATTTACCATTCAATTTTTGGATATCTTAGAATAGTGTATACTACAAGGAATAAAAGTCAAATTTAAAATATATTTGGGTTTCGATTTATTTATGACATTGAAACCCCGCTATTGATCTCTCGGATAAATTATGCATTTGTTGTAACCAAAGTTTAAAAATAATTCCGTAAATTGTGAATTTGTATTTAGAATTAGTTTTATTGAACAATTAATTCAGTTTTGTGCATTAAATGTGTGGAGATTGTTGGATATTGAATTTTCATTTTTATGAATGGAAAGTTATTGCTAACTTCCTTTCAGTTTCAATTTTAGTTTAATTTAAGAGCATAAGTAATTTAGAGATGTTAGTGAACAGTTAGTATATCAATAATATTTATAAATCATTAAGTTCAATTATATTTATTTCAGGAACGATTATTTTAATGATCCTACTAACCACGTTGGTCGATTCTTAAAGCTGGAGATTTTTACAATTATTCCCTCAATTTGCGCAATTTTCCCAAAAAAACGGCTCTAAATGCGTAAGAAATATAGCAAGTTTAAAGGAAATCATTTGAGCCGTCTTTGAAAAATTCGAGAAAAACCGAAAAATTCCAAGAATAACGCAGCACTTCCGGATATCCGATTTTAATCAAAATCGTGCTGTGACGTACTGAGATTATATTAAACTTATATAGGGGGGTCTGATATAATTGATATCTCCTAAGGATTAAGAGCTAAAGCTAGCAGGAGAGTAATTTTTCAAAAATTTTTGCCTATCTTAAAAATTAAAAGTTTTCGAATTTTGTAACAAAATTAAACTAATTGTGATGCAATTCTTTACTATTGGAATACGCATTACTACAACTGTTTACTGCAGCCATGTAAAATGAACTTGATACGTCGACCTTGAGACAACAAAATTATTTTTGTTTTTATATGTGAGATCACGCGTTTTTCCAACTTGCTTTTGTCGTATTTTAAATGTTGAAAATATATTATATTTAATTTGTAATTAATAAATAAAATAAATTGTGAATACGCACATATTTCGTATTATAACTACGCACTCAATAAGGTTTAACACTTTTACTTATTATAAACTTATTTGTCATTTCGAGAAGGGTTTGAAGTTTCCGCTCATATTAATTCACATTAATTTAGCTACACATCGATTCACACATTTTGGTGTTTTTAATTTAAAAACTAAACGAACCTTTTGTAATAAACAGTAAGACCATGCGACTTATAAAGAAATTTACAAGATTATTTATTGACTAATCTCAATGTAAACCAGCGAAATGTACGATTTCAACAGATAAAACTGTTTTTGTCTTTATGTTACAATGTTAAATAGTGTTTATTGAACTAGTTTACAAAATTTCGTTAAGATGCAAACAAATTTATTTTCTAGTTTTTCAAATTTGATGAAACTTCTGCAAATACAAAAATTATTTTGCATAATCTCCAAGAAGATGCTATCCTGTCGATTGTTCACGTTATTTGCATAATACAATGTAGACATTCATATCTGCTGCATGCCACATTTAAATAAGTTCTAAATGTAATTTTTTTAAAAATTAATTAACATTGACGCAAAGAGAGATTTGATGTCTTTTATAACAAGTTAGGAAAGAAATGTCTGTTATGCTTTCGAAGAGCGACAGTTGATCATTTTCTTTAAGGGATTATACAGTTCTTTACATCAAAATAATTAAAATACAGAATTGAGAAAAATGCCAACGTGCGATCAAAGCTTCAAAGTAAAGCAAACATATTTAATCTATGCTTTGAATTAACTACTACGAAAAGTGAACAGGTCGAGCTTAATTTATGCTATTAGGTTGGCACGAAAGTTCTGGCGGTTTTAAACGTTATACTTTAAACTTGAATAACTCAGCAAATATTTACTCAATTTAATCAAAATAAACACCATTACAATGAGCACACTTTTGCCAACACGATACGAGTCGATTAATTCCATCAGAATAAAAATTGGGTACTCGTGACTCCAGAAATTCAACGAATGCCGATTTCGCCAGGTCCTGATTGTTGAAGATTCTACCTTCTTAGAAAATTGTCCAGATGCTTGAAAATGTTGATGAGGCAAAACTTCAATCTGCAGTTCATTCACTTTTTGCAGTGTAATCTGCGAAATATGTGGCCTGGCATTATCGTGAAACAGAATTATACCTCTTCTGTTGACCAGTGCCGGCTGTTGTTTTGCCAATTTTTCATACATTTGATCAATTTCCTGATGATAGGTATCTGCCGTAATGGTCTTACCTGTTTTCATAAAGTTGTAATAAATGATACCGGCTGCCGACCACCATGCTGTAACCATGGTCTTTTTTTGATGAGTTTTCGCCTTTGGAAACTGTTTGGGCGGCTCATCTTTGTCCAACCATTGCCCCGAATGTTTCCCATTGTCGTACAGGATCCATTTTTCATCACAAATAATGATTAGATCCAAATACGGATCATTTTTGTTGCGCAAAATCAACGAAGAACAAACTTCTAAACGAGACAATTTTTGTCGATCATTCGAATCGTGAGGTACCCATTTTTCAAGCTTTTTAACCTTTCAAATACGCTTCAAGCCATGGTGACTAACACTAAGTTATTCTGTAATGCCTCGAACAGTTTTCGATGGTTCAGCTTCAACAATGGCTTTCATAAGGCCAACTTGGATTACTGTAGGCCGGCCACTACATGGTTCATCTTCAAGGCTAAAATCTCCGAACTGACATTTCTAGAACCAGCGCTGCACAGTGCTTTCAGCAGTACTATTCGAACCCCACACTTGATTAATTTTTCGAGTTGTTTCAGCAGCTGATTTTCTTAATTTGAAATTAAAATAAAAAATTGTGCGAAATTTCTCCTTTGACATCTCACAGTTTTTCCTAAAAAAAAAGAGAAAAAACAGAGTTCAGTAAAATTAAATGATATTATATTATAGAGCAGGAAATTTGCTACAAAACAATATACAACAACATAGTATTTACATAACAGTTTAGTTAAATAAAACGGTTTAAAGTTTAAAGTTAACAAAACCGCCAGAACTTTCGTGTCAAACTAATATCGTGCGATCGAAAAGAGTGCATCCAGGGTGGGAAAGATTTAAAAAAGTCTATGGAATTCATTGCTGTTGTGTTTCTTCATAACCTAAAAAACAAGATGTCAACCATAGGCGTGTATTTATATTTTACATATGTTTAATATTTTAATTATGTTTAATTGAAAATTAAAAATTGTTTTAACTTACATCAAATAAAAAATGTCTTAATTTATTTTTAACAATCAATAAGCAAATTGAAATTTCAATACATGATTTTAATTATCAATTATAAATGTCATTTATATGTAACGCCTATAGTAAAATAATTATTTGGTAACTTTAGAATTATTCAATTTTTAACTTCAGTACTACCAATTTGCAAGTTTGGTTGCCTATCCAGCAGTCTGCACTCTTTCTCGATGACCCTGTATAATTTCAAATTGATTTTTACGGAAAACTATGATCTTTTGACGTACCCTTTTTAATTGAATAGGTGTCTACAAATCTTCCTCTAACTGCCTTTAAAGGGATACCCATTATATTTGACTCACTTTGTATACGTACTACATGCACAGGCGCATACACTTAAATGCACAGACCAATTTTTAAAAATGTATTTTTCGGATTTCTGTAACTCGAAAATGAATTTCTATTACAAATGGGTTGACGAAAGCAATACTTTCTCTATACTTATATTTTATATAGGCTACGGAGTATACTAAGACATACATATACGATAAGGTAAAAAGAGAGAGAGAGAGAGAGAGAGAGAGAGAGAGAAATTCTTAATAAAACACTTCAAATAAAGATAAATGGCTAAGAAGCATCTAAAACCGGAATCGAAGCAATAAATTATCACATCGTTAATTATTTAATTCATAACTAATTTGCATTAGATTTATATTACAATAAATAATTAAATGATATAATAAGTATTGAATTGCGCAATTATTCATACTTTCTAATTGTATACATTTGATTAATGTATGCAATGTATGCATATATTCATAGGAATGCAAACATTAATCCGTATTTTTATGGTAATCATTTTTGTGACGCTATTGATGGATCCAAGTTCGAGGTTAATTGTGTATTGTTTGTTTGCCGAATTATCCAAAATTTATTTACATAAAACATTGTTTTTTTATACAATTCCTATTTACTAAAGTTTGTCCGTCAAAAATAATCATTGTCTTTAAAAAAGACTGCACTTTAATTTGTGACCCACTTCTTGAGAAAATAATGCTAGATTGTAACATGAATACTTCAAAGTTTTTGCTGAATCCACTTAACTTGAATACTACCTATGTAATATTACAAGAGACTATTCAACTAAATAATCTAACAGTATACTCAAACAAAGAGGTATAAGAAGTGGGTTTTAATAAAAAAACAATTGAGTGCCTTTAAATAAATCAATGCCATATAGTTGATGTTGCATTACTTAACGAAGTAGTACCTAACTATATATTATTATAACACAATTTATCACTATAGCAATTAAGAAAATAAAGGTAGTAAAGTTCAGGGATGTCTGATATTGTATTGTACTTTTAAATTAATTTTTGTTGTTTTATTTAATTACTATCGAGATAAAAAGTTCTGTTATCTCACTTTGAAAATCAACATTACAAAAACTAACTAACGTATTTGAATGACAATTTATTTTTGCATAAGTATACGTATGTAATTTCAAAATCTTTGGAATCGGCGTTTATTTATCAGTGTAAAATACGTTAAAAAAATCACGAATTAACCTATTAATTAATAAAAAAATATCAATCAATCAATTATGTATACATATGAGAAAATGAACCTTATACTATAGCATAATCCAGTTGCCCTGGCATCTCTCTAAAAACAATTACGCTATAATTAAAAATCTAGGGTGAGACAACACGCGATTTTCTCTTACCAATTTTGAATTTAATTTAAATTTATTGGCGTTAGTTACTTTCTTATATACCTGCACTGTAATCTAAAAGCATAAATAATTCATAAAAGGTGTCTCAGCAAGAGCTTAAATTTCGAATCGCGCGCCATTTTTGACTGTCAATTGTTGAGTCAGCCATATTTGGTATTTGTTTTATTAAAAGCATTTATATTTACGGAAATGATGCGTTACAGCTTGGAAGAACGTTTGTTAATTCTGAAAACCCTTTACAAAAATGAGGACGATTCGCAAGTTACGTGATCATTTCGGCGTGCATAATCGACCGGCGCGGCCTACTATTGAAAATTTAATCAAAAAATTTGACCGGACGTTTTCGTTGAAAGATTAAAGACACCTTACTCGTCATCGGCCCAAAAGACCTCCATCCGACATCGTTGTCAGGAAGTAAACCTTCATCGCACCACTCCAACGAATTCTGGGAAAAGATTTACACCCTCATGCTGATCCAGCTGACTCAACAGCGCAGAAACTTTGCAAATTGGATCTTGGAACAACTACAAACTGACGATGAATTTCAAAACAAAATCATCTTTAGTGACGAGGCTCATTTCCATCAAAACGGTTTCGTTAACAAGCAGAATTCTCGGATCTGGGAGTGGAAAATTCACATGCCTTTCAAGAACTTTCGTTATATCCTCAAAAAGTGACAGTTTGGTGTGTTATATGGATAGGAGAGATAATCGGACCCTCCTTTTTTGAAAATGGCGAAGGTGCCGCCTTGACTGTCGACGGCAATCGTTACCGGGCCATGTTTAGAGACTTTTTTTCGCAAGAATTAGACAGAATGGACTTAAATGAGATGTCGTTCCAACAGGATGGCGCCATCTGTCTCATCGCACGTGAAACAATGGCGTTGTTGCAAACTAAGTTTCCAGGTCGGGCGATTTCCCGTTTTGGAGACCATAACTGGCGGCCAAGAAGTTGCGATTTAACTTGTTTGGATTATTTTCTCTAGGGTTTTTTGAAAAGTAAGGTCTATGCGAACCATCCTGAGACAACTAAGGAACTCAAAGAAGCCCTTACCGCAAAATTTCGTCTAAAGAATGCATGCCTGCAAACAGAGCAACGGTGGCCATTTAACATGTGTAAATGTCATTACTACCTCCGTGCATATGTAGAAAAAATGTAAATAAAACATTAAATTAATTTTTTTTTACTTTTTAAAATTCAAGTTCTTGTTGAGACACCCTTTACATCTATAATTTCCTATATACATGTACTAAGACCTTTATAATTAAATTTTAAGTTAATTTAGAGTAAAAATGACTTTTAGATTTAAATACAAAGCAATTAGAAATATAAATAACGCACACATATCATTAAAATACTAATTTGTATTTATTTTGGTACGATAATGGCTGCAATCACCCATCTAATTAACTGGACGCGTGGAACACTGCGTAACTCCGGAGATTTTTCTCGATAACTTGATTCAACGAATTTTCTCAGTGAAACTGATTAGCTTACCTAAAAATATCATATGCGTATGAAACGTGGAAAGTTTTCGGAAAAATGGCAAAAAACTAAAAATCGCAAGAATAAAGTAGCACTTCCGGAAAGCACACTAATGTGCAATAAACAATCTGGTGTGAGACAATACATGACTTTCTCTTGCACATTTTAAATTTAATTTAAATTTATTGACGTTAGTTACTTTCCTATACACCTAAATTGCAAACTGTAAAATTAATTTAAAAGCATAAATAATTCATCGATTTATAATTTCCTTTATACATGTACTAATAGTTTTATAAATAAATTTTGAGCTCATTTAAAGCAAAAATAATTTATAGATTTAAATAAAAAGTAATTAAGTATATGTAAATAATGTACACAAATCATTGAAATATTAATTTATTTTTATTTTGGGGACGATAATTGGAATGGTTACACATCCAGGTTACTCGCCAGACAAAACCTTGCTTAACTCTAGAAATTTTTTTTAATAAATCACTTCAACGAATTTTCTCGTACGCACGCACGTACGTACGCACGATGGTGACGTCCGGGACGTTGCTACAACCGTAAAATTTATATAAAGTAGCACAAGAGATCGCATAGCATTATGGATTACTACAGTTAATATTTAAATAACCAAGTAGATATTAATGGATTATGTGGAAGAATTAATACTATATTGATTAGCATTTATTGTGAAATATTTACTTATGTCGTTAAGTGATTGGAAATAATTTTTAATGTAAATACCCTGAAAATTATAATTAATCACAGTTAAACAGACAAAAACTAGCAACAATTAAAATTTTAATCCTCTAAGCGATAACAATTAATAAAAGGCAAACTTTATGAAATTTTTGAAATGATACTTAATCAGTTATTTCTTAATAATTAAAAACAATGTTGGTTTATCATTACAGCATAGATTTTATACTATATTCCTGTAATTTTCAGGTTTTTTGTGGTTTTCTCAAAAACAACTAAGACGATTTTTTTAAACTTGCCACGTTTATGGCGGTTATGATGATTCTTTATGCGAACTAATTGGTTTCGCTGAGAAAATTCGTTAAAACGAGTTATCGAGGTCAATCTCCGTAGTTAAGCAGCGTTTTGCGAATTCAGTGCATTGGATGGGTCACCATTGCACTTATTGTTCCCAAAATAAACGTAAATAATATTGTAACGATTCAAAGCGTAGTTCTTGGGTCGCAGGTTCAATAAAATTAATTCATATTTCTGTAGCCGGGATTGCCCATCGGAGTGGGCATCTTCAGTCTAGTCTGGTAGAGAGCACTAAAGCTGCTATGGCTCTCTTGGAACAGTTCGTATGCGGTTGTCCTAAAGAGGAGAAAGTTATGTATTAAAACGGAGCGGCGCTGAAATTCGTCGTGACTTCTTATGTGAAACGATTTTTTCACAATCATATATTTAATAGCTAAATTCGGCGGAAATAATAAGATGGATATGTCATGCTCTCTGTTACTTTATACCGATTAGAGAGGCGGATGTAAAGTATTTAGTTAAGTGCGGTCTCTTATAAGCTTGACTAACCCGGTAATTTTAGCTCATAGTGCATGAGACATCTCAAGGGGTTCAATATTTAATTTATAATCCTCTACCTTGAGTTATAAAGGTAATGTTAAAAGGGTTTTTCACCAGTCTAAATGTGTATCATTACGATTCAATGATACGATTCATATTTTATTTGAAATATTATATTCTGTATTAAGATTCAAATTATATATCTTCAATAAAAGTATGGTTCTTTTTATACATGTAATTTAACTGTTAAGTTCATTATTTACACTGTACTGTCCTTATATTCTATCCTATGTACAAATCTAAGATTCTAAGTTCTAAAATTTACCATGCATTTCATGCTTTATAATGAATCTATGCTACAAGATGTCAATGCAAAGTTTCAGGTTATATTTTGTGTTCATGC
>JAHWXV010169076.1:0-10086 GCA_024586415.1 Phrixothrix hirtus
AAATATTAGCAAACTAACACGTTCACAATGATAGTAAACAATATTTTACAAGTTGAACAAATGCATATTATCTATGGCACCTTAATTAGGACAACATGTCTTGGAGAATTGCATTCTTTGAGCATGGTAATTAAATTTTATTAAATACATATTTCGAAAATAATTTAAGATAGGTATAAGGAACCCCATATCAATCGACGGATAATTTAATTTTGCCTCAGATCCTGAAACAATATAGAGGGTGTTCTATTTGAAAAAATTGAGAAAACTGTGTCTGAAAATGTCTATTTTTAAAAATTAATTCTGTAGATTCTGTATGCAATAAGGCCACGAAATTTGAACAGGAGTATCTCCAAACCTTCTGTAACAGCTGCCTACAGTAAAATTTATTAAACTTCATATTTGTGTATGTGATTTTTTAATGAGAGGATGACACTTGTAGTTTATTTTAGAAAAAAAATTATATCTTGAAAACTACTAACTGGATAGCACTAAGATTTATAATATGAATAACGATCATTAAAAATCATACCAAAAAGCAAAAAATATATAGGGTGTCCATTTAAAAAAATTGAACTCCATCGTGTCACCTTTTTCTAGAACACCCTGTATAATCAGAAAATAACTTTAAGAAGTGCGCATTTACCTCCTGAACACTTCGTGAAAATTTAAAATATCTGCCTACAATAACACCGGAGCTATGGAAGGCCGATGCACTAATGCCCCCACCCAGTATAATATAATATAAAAAACTAAATGAACAAAGCCTTCAATACTATGCATTATAAATATCTATCGGTGATGATTTGCTAATAATCTAATATAACTAAAAAGAAATCGTAACAAAGTCCAGCCTTCTAATGCATAGAAGGAGGCTGGACATTTGGCTGCTTAAGACTTGGTCCATTTACTTTTTTGGCGTGGTGTACATATTTATATGTATAAACCAAGTTTAATTTAGCCCTAGTAATTAATGACGGCGAGTAGCAAACCTGCCTGGAAATTGTTTTAATTATGTGATTCCTTGAATTGATTGATAGAAAGTACTCTAAATATTTATGTTACAAGGTTAAAATAATCAATTTTTAAATGTCATTTGATCCTTGAAGTTGCGCGTATGGTTTATTTACGATACCATATCTTGACTAAAGATCAAAGTTTATTACTCACTGTATGTGTAAATACATTGACTGAAAATAATTTAAACGAGGCTGTGAAAGTATTCATTGCTTGTGTATTGTTTTTTGTTTTTACATGTCGGTAAGTTCATATACTGTTATATATTGCCTTTTTGTAGCGGCATGATTTCATTATAGATAATTTAAATTGTAAAGTGGGTGAATCTCAAATTTAGATTATTTTATAGCTCGTTCTTCACCAAATATCATCAAATATATAGGCACGATCTTTCAGAAACCTACCTAGCAATTTTTTGCCCTGAATAAACTCGTTTAAACAATGTGGGTTCTAGTTGAACAAACAAAAACGTGTTTTTTATTTTTATTAATCTTGCCTGTTGCATCACTGTTGCCTAAGGATAATCCGTTAATTTGCATATTAGTCATATGTTGGGCGCTTACTGCTTCCTTTTCCATAAATGTCGAACCCGTTTATTGGAACAAAGTCATGTTATGTGATATCATTACATATGTACATATATATGTACAACATACATATGGATGTATATATTTTATGAAGTTAGTAGTTAGATATGGGTATATGATCTTTATAAAAAGCATGACCCATTTGTTACCTATAATTATTTTTTCATCTCACAATTACGTAATTAAATCGTGTCTTATACCGTACAATTGTTAGAAGTATAACGATTGTTAAAGTTATAATCAAGACAGTTAGTAGTTCAGTAGGTAAAATGTTTAATAAAATGTTAATTTATGCTCACGATCTACGCACATATGTGACTGCTACTATTTTAATTCAAATAACGTTACTTTCTTCGGATTATTTAAACTCAATTTCAATTTTAAATAGAAAAGAAACCACAGACTAAATATGCATGCTAGGGAATTGTAATTGATGCAATCGAGCAGGAACGGATTAAACTTTACACTTCATTGACTATAATTTACTTCATAATAGTTGCACTTACGCATACCTAACTTTTACTTTCATAATGCAATTTGAAGAAATAATGCTTTTTATTAAATCTTGAGATACGGATGGTGAAATCAACTTCCATTCATACTTGCAAAAAACAGGCAGAAATAAATGAGATACAGAAACCATATAGAATTGCATTTAAATAAGTGAAAAACCTGCCAAAAGCGATGTATTAAAAACACATTCTAAGGCGACCTGATTTCTCAGTACAATGCTTTAATATACATAGAAAATTTTTAACACTAAACGCTAAATTAAATTAGTTCACAATTTACATTACATAGTCTACAAAATATTCTACGAGGCATGTCTCAAAAGTACGGTACGCTATATTATTGAAACTTTTAATAACCAATTACACTAAAAAATCAAATTAACCATTTGAAAGTGCACGTTACGTAGTCGCCATTCTTTTCTAAACGTGGGCAAAAACTCCTTCCCTAAAAAATTCTCAATTTAATGATTTGAAAACGTTCATTAACACATCTTCAATTTCATCATCTGAGAAGCGCACGTCCTCGATTAGTACGCAACATTGTTTCCACATGTTTCATGTTTGGTTCTGCCAGTGCAATTTTTGGTCTCCCATTTCTCTCCATGTCATACAAATTGATGCATGTAAAAATCGAATGACATCACAATTCTAATTTTGACGGCAACAAATAGAGGAATCCATCTTGAACTTGAAAATAAATGGAATTCCGCCTCTATAGCAACAACCATGCTCTATTACGTAATACTTGAATAACCTCAGTAGATATAATGTCAGCGCAGAAAAAAATATCACACATTAATTTTGGGATATGTCTCGTATATAAACAATATGCAGAATCAATATCCTGTAATGTTTGGGGAAAACAAACGAGGGCTTGCACTTCAACATACCTTATGCAGACTTTAAATGATGAGGAAAAGTATGTAGTAAGGAAAAAGTTAAGTTCAGGCTTTAGCATGCGTCTAAAACCGAACTGTTTCTAACATTGTTTAAAGCCCGCATTATTCAGCGGTTTTATCTCGCTCCTGAAGTCCTTGCACTGCAGCTTGAAGTTTCTTATTTGAAAAAAATTGATTGCCAGGTTTGACAATAGGTGAAAGTTTGACTTAGCCAGATCTGGAGAATAATCAAAAATGGCAGCAAATCGTACTTAAATTTGGGAACTTGTGATATAGAAACGATGCCTGTAAACGGGTGTTATCGTGTTGAAATAATTTTTTCATTAATAAATCTTGTCTGTTTTCTTTCAAAAAGTTAGCATAATACTGCCCAAATCCCGCTTAATACGTTGGAAGACAATAAATAATAACGCTTTAGTAACCCCAAAACTTGATGCCTTAAGTTTTGCCGCAGACAAAACTGATTGTTAGCGACGAATCACAATATTTCCTTTATTTTGCTTTAGATGTATTATAATGGTCTATCGATCTGTGGTTATACTTTTTAAACCAGTTTCAATAATCTTGAGAAATCTTTACTGGAATGCTTTTTTGATCATTTGGCACTCGTCTTGCAGATCACTTCTTCATACGTAATTCTTCAATTCGTTTGATATGACCATATCCGTAATAATTTAAAACATCTTTATTGATCATCCAAACCTTTATCTCGCACTTTATGAGTAATTTATGGTGTCATTTTACTTTTCGAGCGTTTACTGAGGAAATCATCTTCCAAGCCCGTACGACCACATTTACGCTCTGAAGCTCATATTTTACAGTTGCGAGTGAAGGCGCACTCTCATTCACTACATTTTCTGTCTTTAAATAATTCCATTAGCTTTAAAAACGTTTTAATAAAACACTAGCTTGTTGGTTACCAATTTGGCAGTGTTGAGCAATTTATTAGATTACTGTATTACGTACTTTAGTTCACGTAATTTTTAGATCTTAGATGAAGGTAACCCAACTATTTTCAGACTTTATTATTTAAATTAACCCTGAGGGAGATACCCTTTTATCAGGACAATAAATTTACTGTGCCCTATGTCTTATTTGGAGGTAAATTTTTATATTTTAGTTTTAATATTTATGTTAAAATTTTGTGGGTCACACCAAAATTTATTTATCACATACTTTTATACAGGGTGTTTCAGATAATATGCCAATCATTTTAAGGGATGAAAGCAAACCCTATAGATAACCAAATAAGTATAAAATTGAAAGCAATACGAATGCTAAAAAATGCCTTTTATTTAATAATAACGAGTCGATTATGCGCATGCTTTTAAATATGACAAATGTCATCCAGTAAGTGTTTTTTACTAAATAAAGATTTCCGTAGTATAACAGAATTGTAGGTGTATATTTAAACTTTTGAAATAGACGCATAAAAACAAGATTGTAAAATGATATACCTTTTTAATGTCAGTGACATATCTTGATAACGAAATTATGAAAATTTTCGTGTTACTAGATGTGTTTCGCTGACTAACCAGTGTTTTAATAAAAAAAAACTAAATATCCTCTAGTACCACTTTTTTAAAATTGCTTTTGAACCTCCGAATAAAACAATATTTGTTTATTCTAAGTCGAATTGGGTAAATATTATGCCAAAACCAACTGGAAAAATTTAAAACTTGTCAAACGTCCATTCACCTAACAATTTATGTTTTTATTTTACTGCGTTTAAATCCATTTTTTTTAATGGACCATACTTCATAATTGCTTACTTATTCACAAAGGCAAATGAAATTCGTGCAAATGCCAATTTGCCAATTAGAAATTGGTCTGTGTGCGGGTGCGTGCGCGCATGTGTCTGTGTGTGTGTGGGTGCGAGTGCGTGGGTGTGTGCGTACGAGTGTGCGTGCGTGCGAGCGTTCGAGCGTGTGTGTGTGTATGTGTGTGTGTGTGTGTGTGTGTGTGTGTGTGTGTGTGTGTGTATGTGTGTGTGTGTGTGTGTGCGCGCGCGCGCGCGTGTGTATGTGTGTGCGTGTGTGTTTGCGTGTGTTTGCGTGTGTGCGTGTGTGCGCGCGCGCGCGTCTGTCTGTGTGTGTGCGTATGTGCGTGGGTGAGTGCGTGCGTGCGTACGAATGTGCGTACGTACGAGCGTGCGTGTGAGAATGTGTACGTGTGTGCGCGTGTGCGTGTGGGTGTGTGAGTGTGCGCGTGCGTACTTGTGTGTATGTGTGAATACAATAACTCGAAAGTACAAGTCCTAGATAAACGAAATTTTATATTTGAGTTTCTATCCATCGTTGCGCGCGACTGCAACAATTTCACTAAAATGGCAAAACCGGAAGTGCCACTTTACTCTTGTCATTTTTTGGTTTTTTGAGATTTTTTTGAAATCGGCTCTAACGATTTTTTTTAAAATTTGCTATATTTCTTAGACACATAATGCATTTTTATATAGTCTAGGCGGTTTTTCATAAAATTTTCCGAGAGTCGAGTAACCGGAAGTACTTTCGCCGTTAAGTCTGAATAAAATAACTATGAAACTAAAAACGCTAGCTAATTGAAAATTTTTATTTAAGGTCATAATCACCTTAGTGTGTTAAATGAAGAATTTGGTTAAAATTGAATAACCAGAAGTACTACTTTATTCCTGTCATTTTTAGATATTTTCCAAATTTTTCGTTTTTCGAGATTTTCTTGAAATCGACTCTAACAATTTTTTTAAAATTTACCATATTTCTTAGACCTTTAAAACGATTTTATATAATCTAGGCGGTTATTCAGAAAATTTTCCGTAAATCGAGTAACCGGTAGTACTTTCACCATTAACTCTGAATAAAATAATTACGAAACTGAAAGCTTAAGCTAAATAAAAATTTATATTTGAGATCATAATCGTCTTTGTATGCAAATTTATAAATTTGGTTACAATCGAATAACCCGATGTACCACTTTATTTCTGTCATTTTTGGATGTTTTCCGAATTCTCCGTTTTCACAATTTTCTTGAAATCGGCTATAACGATTTTTTTTAATCTTAGTATATTTCTTAGCTACCTAATTTAATTTTATATAAACTAAGGAGTTTCTCTAATAAATTTTTGAAAATCGAGTAATCGCAAGTGCTTGGAGTATTAGTTATGAACAATATATCTTAAAAACAAATCATGATATGAAATTGAAAAACCATATTTAAGTTTTTTGTCTTCTCTGCATGAGATGTCAAGAATTTAATTAAAAATGAATGACCGGAAGTGCCATTTTATTCTTGCGATTTTTAAATTTTTTGCGATTTAATCGAAAACGTCTTTAACAATTTTTTTAAAACTTGATACGGTTCTTATATTTTTGATATGCTTTCGCACGAACTTAGCAGTTTTGCTGAAAAAATGACTTGAAGCGAATTATCTAAGAAAATCTCTGGAGTTCAGCAGGGTTTTCTGGGTCCAGTAACTTGGATGGGTGAGCGTTATAATTATCGTTCCCAAAATCAACGTAAATAATATTTTAATCAATTGGGGACATTTGCATATTTGTATATCTATGAACGTAAGAGAAGGTCGTATGTTGTCTCACACCAGATTTTTTTTTATTGTTAATTACGAGGCTCCACCAAGCTGCATGATGTACAATATTTCCGATTATTAAAATAGATTCACATTCAAACGGTTGTTTCCAATATCGATTTGATGTTTGGTATCTATTTTTAAAAAAAATTGGATCTAGGAGCGCCGTTAATATAGTACATCGTTTTGCTCAACAACATTTTAGAACCCCGCAAATGAATTTTTGCCCGGGGCCGCATCTGCGTTTGTGGCACTGCATGGAGTGAAAGCACCAATCGCCCTGCTAGCCGAGTTTTGAAGAAAGTAACTGTTGCAAGGTGTCAAAGTCCACGTCGGCATTTAATGAAACAAAAGAGCCTACGAACTTACGAAGGAAGTAGCAGAAACGAGCGCAGAAGAAACGCGCGCGAAATGGAAAGAATGGCGGTGAGTGACCAATTTAGGGAATCTCACGGTTCATATTCAGGTTGTGCATTAGCGCGTTGGCGCTTGCACTCGAACCTATCATTGGCCATGAAAGGTGTGCTTCCTATTTGGCTGGAATATACCGATGACGGTTGACTGATACTGGAGGGATTACGTTGGCCGCGAAATAAGGCGGTAGTTACGAAATTCGCGCAAGAGGTAGGCAGTATTATGTAACTTCGCGGGAAAATTAAATGTTTAAAACTTAACTTTAGCAGAAGGAGCCGTTACAATACACATGTTACAAGGAAGCTGTTAGGTTAAAGTATGGTAGACTGGTTTTCTTTTCCAAATTTTTCAGGCGCTTTATGTAAGGAAGATGTACGCAGCATGTAACTGTATATTATTCAAGGTGTTTTTTACTCGGTTTGACAGTATTAATTGTATTATATAATTTGGCCAAAATTGAGATAAAGGAGCAAACATTTTTGATTTTTTTAATTGTGCAAAGTATGCAAAGTAAATATCAGATTTAATTCCTTTATTACGTCACTTTTTACTTGACTTGCTCAATTTCTTTTATCCGTCTTAAGCCGTACACAAGAAGACAAAACGAGTGTATAGATTTTTAAATGTTTTCTAAAACTACACATAGTTACTTCAAACAGTAATATAAGCAAATAATTATACAAGAATGTATCTTAAAATACTTCATAAATAAACGTAAAAATATTTCAAGAATGTAAATTAATCTTTTGTTTCCAAATGATTTACTTGGTTGAACTTGACCTAGATAATAAGTCTAGTACGCATAACAATAAAATTCATTTAAGGTTACAAAAATTACTAATTATTTTATAATACTAATTCTATCATATAATCTTGAATAATTAATACAAATTAAAATGTTAAATTTAATTTTACGACGATTATTTATATAATTTTTGTTTGGATTTACTGAAATTGATAGATACAGTGTGACGCGGGTTGTGATTCAAGAATTCTAAAGTTTATGACGAATTTGCGTTTTAGGTAAAATTTAAATAAAGTATCAATCAATCACTTACTGTGTTGTGAAATGAAAATTTCTTTGCTTGAAATTGTTGGATTGATAAAAGTAATTAGTTCTCTCAATTACCTACTAATATCTGGATTTAAGTTGCATTCTTAGTTTTAAACGCCTTGCTAACTGGTAGACTAGGTAAGTTAGTACCAACTTTGAAAGTACAAGCTGAAAGTGAAACACTTCCTAAGACTAAGATAATTGTAACTAACGACGCAATTAGGACTCATGACTCAAAACTTCGGTTTTGTCGTTGCATGAGCTTGTAATATCTTTTTCGTTATTATTGTAACTCGCAAAATAGTATTGGAAACGCAGCTTGTTTGCACTTTGCGTTTTATGAGGTGCTAAGTTTATGCAATATTTAATCTTCGTAGGAAGGCTTATTTTGTATCTTATTTTAATATACTAATTTACATTCCAAAACTATTTGTAAAATTAAGTCGTTGTTAAAGTTGTACAAATTTTTAATTTGTATATCTTTATTTTCAGACAGATTAGAGTACAATCAACAAAGAATTTTTCAACCCAAGTCTTGATTTTCAAGAATAGCGTCGATGTAGTGCTTTAAGCGTCGTTTGCATTCAATTATCCTAATCCTAGTATCCCCAAAAGTCCTAGCTGGCTCAGCATATGCTTCAATTATAAAATCAGACTTGCAAATTTTCACTGTTCCATAAAGCCAGATTAAAATGAATTTATGAATGAACATGAGGCTTCATTAATGAGTAAATAAACAAAGGAATTTAAGTAAGTGCATGTATATATAATCTGTACAAACTTAGAAATAATATAATCTTCACGATCAGGGCTAAAAACCTAACTTTCTCTTAGAACAAAGTATTCCAACATGTAAGTCAAGTTGCACCACTTCTACAAACACAGATAGAATGCACGTAAATTCAGTACATCTGAATATTGTTTTGCGGGAGTATTTCTCCACAATTTACTAGCTTTCTTTCTTAATCTGAAAAGGGGAAATGATATTAAGAGTACAGGAAAACGTGTGGGAAATTTAGGATGGTTAAGGCTAAAATGAAATACGAGCTGAGCAATTGACTAATTAGTGTGGAAGTATTCAGCCGTATACGATATTTTAATGATTCTGCCTTATGTTTTGGGTCAAATCACCACTGCCAAAAATCCACGAAGTCGGTTTGCATGTAGACCATCAAACAAGTGCATCAGCTAGATATCAGCCAAGCAATAAAAGTAGGTATTCAAATGACAAAGTTCTGTTTGTTTTTCAGTCCTTTATAAAGCATTAAAGAACAAACGCGTGCAGGAAAATTCGGGTAAATGAAACGTGTTGGAAGTATAAATATTCAGAAGAATTCTAAAACTATTATTAGTTGAGCTTAATAACATACCTTTGCTACTCCAACACACATAGAGAACAATTTTGTAATGGATGTTTGAGTTTGAGTAGGACGTGGACGGCTGTCGGAATTCACATTGTTTTTTCGTTTTCGGTATCCATTTATCGTTGCCATAACTTCTTAGTTCACCAAAAAAATGACAATTTCATATTGTCTGAATTTGTCTTCATTCAGTAGATGAGCATTCTGCCTTTCTAAATTTTACTAACCATATGTAAATGATCTGAAATTGTTTGCCGAGCCACTCTCCATTGTATTGCAAGTGCTTCAGGAGTTTGAGTGAAGTTTTTGTATAACAATTGTTGAATTTCTTCACCATAACTTTTGTTTCACGTCTGGAGCGGTGATCAAAGACTTAAAAACTTAAATTTCTACTGCAGAATCGCTAAGTCACGTTTTACATGTTAAATAGTTAACAATACCATTACCAAATGTAGAATTTATTACTTCCAAAGTCGATTTATTATTTAAAAAGTAATAATAGCATATTATATACCAAGGGACTAAAGTGCTTCATTTAGTCCCGAGAAAGATTAAAAAGCACTTTTGGTCCCGAGGTATATATGAGGGTTGCCTTTTAAGTAGTTACAAAACTAGGAAAGAAAACAAATTTTTTGGAACAAACTGTTTTATTGTTTTTCAAAATATTCACCTTTAAGTTT
>JAHWXV010169101.1:0-10612 GCA_024586415.1 Phrixothrix hirtus
TGACATATACAGGGTGTTCTTCAAACATTACCTGCCTGCAGTGGTCTTGAAAATAGTGGCGCCTAAATTTACCGATTTAGACCTATTTTCCCGACAGTGTTTAGCTTCACAGTGCAGAAGAACCACGCCTCGCTCCACTGTAGCTTTGCCGGCCGTCGCTAAAACACTGGTGTTTCTGCCACATGCGTTATTGCCATTTCGTCTTGTGACATGCGGACAAACCACTTATAAAAAGTCTCAGATCACTTTTCTTCTGGTATCTGCATCATCTCATCCACATAAGCTGCAATTGTTTCTTTATCTGAGGAAAGTCGACGTCCATTTAATATACAAAAGTAGGATAACATTGCAAGGGACAAAGTCTGATGAATAGGGGAGCCGTGGCAAAGTTTTAACTTTTGAGACATCGAAAACCTCAGTTGTTTTAGCCGCAGTATGGGATGACGCGTCATCGTGATACCATAGCAAATCACACAATCCTGTGACGCTTGTCAAGATCAAGGTAGTCGAGTAATATTACATGTGTTGATGCCGATCCAGTGCCTAAACTTATCTCTATTTCTCAATTAGTCGATTTTATTTCACTAAATTTTTTACAGCGGTGATATTTTTGTGATAACTACAGTTTGCGGTCTACCGGCGAGTCATCTTTTAATTACTGCTGTCCTCGTTTGAATTCAGCATACCAATGAAATATTGTGGTGCGTGAAGATGAAGAGTCTCCAAATGCCGCCTGTAAACTCACTAAATCCTATTGTTTTAAACCTGTAAATCTCTAAAATCGCGCCTACCGAGTTCCATCGCGTTAACTAAAAATGGCCAACAGTGTGGTAGTAACTCGCTGATTTCACAGAACTGACTAAAGCGTTTGATATGTTTGTTTAAGAATTACCCTAGTAAAGTTTACTATTTTGAATGGTGGAGGTTACAGCATGATCTGCTCACTAGAATAGGAGAATCCCGATTAATACAGCATGACCCTAGCAGAAGCTAATCTATGCTAGATAATCTTCAGGATTTAAATCAAAAGGTCACATTGAAAATGATTTAGCAAGAAGGTATTCAAACTGACAAATTTAAACAAAAAGAGCTGATTAATAGCTATAATTATGAGTAAAATAAATAAAACAAAATTTAGAATTTACGTGAAGGTATTATTTTACGATAATTATGAAATTAATACTGTCTTTTACGTATCGATATGATATCAAGGTATTTTACCTGCCGAACGGAGCAATTTAGTTACTTAAGCAAACAGCCGAAACTACACATTTTATGTGATAAGGTAGTTTATTTCTACCGAGCTATTTTATTGGAGATTTTACCGTTAACAACTGGACACTTTTTTCTTTATCTATGTTGTTATTTATCTATATGTTCAGGGTTTAAATCAACAAGTTAACGTTTGTTGTAAAAAGATAATTATCTAATGAGAAATTAAATCAAGATTTTATGATAATTTTACTTTTAAGCATAACACTGTTAGAAAGAGCGGAACGGTAAATTCAAGGTAGTAGGATTAGGTAAGTGGTTTTAGAACCAACGTCTACTACTAATCTTGATTTTAAGGCCATCTGTATAGATAACCACGTTAGGATAGATTGAAGCGCTCAGAGTCCTTCTCCTGTCACTTTTTCAGAAGTCAACGTCAAAAATTAAGTTGAATTTCCAAGAGTAAAATAAAACATGATTCAGCTTCCGCTAGTAATTTTATTTCAAGGCCACCTGTAAGTTTAGATATCTTCTAGATCTCTTGAAGCTCAATACAATCAAACTGCATTATAGAAAACTTTATTTTCGTTTCTTATTTAAACCTCATTTTTTTAAACAAAAATATGAAATCCACAAATATGGAATAGGAATACATGCATACCGTAAAATTCGCTTGGCAAAGCTTTTATTTTGTTTACCCAAATATATATTATAAATACACTGGGAACTGGCATTTTTTATTAGAAGGCTTGTGTAGTGTTACCTTGACTTTAATTGATTTTATTTAGTTTTGACAGCTATCTTCGAACAACATGTTGCAAATTCTGTCACGCAACGGATTATAATCGAATTTCTTTGTATGAAAATGTTATACCTGTTAAAATTGTTGTAAGATTCCATCGCTAGTTTGGGGAAAATATTTTATCAAAAATATAAGTGTAAATAATTCCACAAAAGCAGAGAATATATTGTAAATTCACCACACGCTAAACGACCTCCAACATTCAACAAGTTGATGAGTTTATTTCTGTGGGTGATTTATTAAGATTACTTGAAATAAGGATAGGTAGTATTGAAAAAATTATTTATGAAGAATTGTAGCTTAGAAAAATGTATGCTATGTGGGTCCCAAAGCTTCTTTCCTTAGACCCGAATTATAAAAGGGTTCACGTTACAGCAGAGGTTATAAGGCGCTTTGAACAAGAGAAACAGGCATTTCTGAATAACTTGGTTACTTGTGATTAAATCTGAGGTCATCATTTTGTACCAGAAAGCAAGGGATCAAATTTAAAATGAAGACGTAACCAAAAAAACGAAAGTTGTTCCTTCAGCTGGAAACGTTAGGGCGACAGTATTTTGAGATGCAAAAGGTGCCTTGTATATCGATTTTTTGACAAATAGTTGTATGAAAGAATTAAATCCGCTTTCGCATAAAAAGACATAAACGACCACGAGAAATGCCTTCTCACATTGACTAAATTGCATTGGGAAATACTTTCCTATGCTTATTAGAGTCCCTATTTATCTTGATGAGATTTACATTTGTTTGATCCTCTAAAAGAAGCTTTGAGGCATAAGATTTTAGAACGATGAAGATGTCAAGAATTTTATGCACAACTGACTCATCGAGCACCCATAAACATTGCATTAGGAATGAATTGTGAATCCCCTAAGAATATCTCGGAAGTATATATAGTTGAAAGGAGGATGTGGAAAAGTAACATAAGTTATTTCCTTTACAATTTTATTTCCACTAGACATCGTTATTTATTTAATAATAACTAAACATGTAGTACTTTAGTATCATTTTCTGTGATTTTTCTTCTTTTAAATGATAATTTTCCAAGAGATGCAAGTACAACTACAAAACCAAATGAATTTTTCATTATCTTGACAAGTTAGTGTAATAAAACCTTTCTTCTTGCAACATTCGTCACCTGTCAGAATGGCGTTAAAGCATGGATAGTCTATTATCGAGTTAAGCGAAACTCTTCCAGATAGGGCGGCAGTGGTTCGACGATAAGTAAGCGTTCGTCTCAATCGAGAAGTTGTTGGCACTACTGATTTCCTCGTCACTGCAGAAATTAGTGAACACCCTATATATTAGAAGAGCAATGCTCTTACCTTGAAAGTGAAAACATAATTTTTTCCAAGTCGCACAGTGCTGATTGTTAAATAACTAAAGTCACCAGATAAAAAGTATTCAAACATTATCAAACGACTTTTACAGGATAAAACAATTTCACATTTAATACCCGTTCAACCAACTTCCGAATCACCAACTCATTCTGTACTATCTCAAACGATTTCCTCTCCTCAAACGATTATAACACGAACCCCTATTGCTACTCGAATTCGAAAACGCACAACCTCGAATAAAGGCGCAGGATTTAAACAACAAGCGATTGAAATTCGTTCCCTAGAGAGATCCCAATAAATTGGTTGATTGGTTACGAATGCTGTTAAGTTCAAGATCGGTTGGACACACTGGACATATCAATGAAATAATTTATATCATTGATGAATTAAGAGTAGCAAAAATTATAAAATAAACATAACACTAGAAAGTAATTCATTAGCTGTATAACAGCACTGAAATAATGACTGTAGATAAATTCGGTCGGCATCTGCACGGATACTACATTGAACAGCTGGCTATCTATGTAGCTAAGGATATATCTGGATTGCACTATGAAGTAAAATTTCATATCTACGCATATAGATGTAATAAAGACGGAAACGCAAATATATTGAATAGTGACAAAATTAATATTTATCAATTCTCTTTTCAAGAAGCTGTAGTTATCGATGTTAATAATAATTTTCTCTCCTACAAGTTATAAGGCATACATACCATCAACATTGACCGGAATACATCTAAAAGAAGGAGACATTTCTAAATTTAAAGATGACACAAAGAAATGTAAAACTCGCGCACTCTTATTTGAAGGGATCTTAAACGTGCTACTAAAATCAGTATGAGTGTAAAAAGAGCACCATAAATCTGCACGTAAGACTTTTAAACGCAGACGTCCGATCGTAAAGGGATTAAATGACTTGCACCGAGTAGATTTAGTTGAAATAATACCCTATTCAAAAATTAATCGAAGTTTTAAGTATATTTTAGTTATTATAGATGCGCTTTCAAAACTTGTTTGGGCACAAGCAGTTGAATAAAAGACGCTACCATTGCTATAAAGCAAATATTTTCTACTGTAAAGAACATTCGACGTAACCTACTTGTTCACATTTTGAACATGTGTGTCGACGCTTCTACATTTTCAAAAAATATTCTATATATTAATTTTGAAGACCGCTTATTAACCTTTGTGAATTTTAAAAATACTATACTACCTGTTCAATTAGCATGAGCTGGTTTTTACTACACCAAAATACAAAATAACGTAAAGTATTTTCATTGTGGTTTTTACCTTGTGGAAGTGGAATAGCACTAACCCAGTTTTTGAAGAGCATCTGAAACACGCGCCCCATTGTCACTTCATACAATTGCTGCTTCAAAGACAAGGCTACGATACAGTGCATTAAATATGTTTTCCATGGCATATCTCTACTTAACATTGTTGATCACCACCGCATTTCAAACTAACGTTACACATGGATATTATACATTACAACGGTTACAAAAAGTTCTCGCGGAAAGTTTTCGAACATTAATATTACTTACAACGAATGATGGTAGTGACTTGTCAACTGAACCATCATAAAATTAACAATACCGAGTACCATGATGGAAATTAAGTTGCTGAAAAGCACTAAAAGTGAAACTACTACCGTACCGGTCTGCAGTACAATTTTGATAGTAACAGTTTTGTTTTTTTTGTTATATTTTACAACATTTATGTATTTTATCTGGAGCTCTCAAAAACAAAAACTTTTGTCCTTTTGTAATATTTTGTTTTAATAAAAACCAAAAATTCTATTTTACATCTATTTATTCTAACACTACACAAAAACTACAATTAAGAAAATACACTCTAACAGTAAAATTTGAAAAAATCTAGTGTGAGACTTTCTCTAACGTACATAGATATACAAATATGCAAATGCCCACAAATGATTAAAATATTATTTACGTTTATTTTGGAAACAATAATTCTAACGGTCACCCATTCAAGTTACTATACATGACAACCCTGCTTCACTTCAGAGATTTTCTCTAATAACTCGTTTCATCTCATTTTTTTAGAAAAACCGCTAAGTTCACGTAAAAGCATCTTAAAGACATAAGAACCGTAGCAAGTTTTAAAAAATTGTTAAAGATGTTTTCGAGAAAATCGCAAAAAATCAAAAAATATCAAGAATAAAATAGCACTTCCGGTCATTAGATTTGATTTTAGCTAAATTCTTGCCATCTCAGGCACAAAAGATAAAAAACTTAAATATAGTTTTTCATTTTCATATGATGATTTGTTTTTGAGATATGGTGTTCATAAATAATACTCCAAGTACTTCTGGTTACTCGATTTTCAAAAATTTATTAGAGAAACTCCTTGGTTAATATAAAACTAAATTATGTAGCTAAGAAATATATTAAGTTTAAAAAAAATCGTTACAGCTTATTTCAAGAAAATCGTGAAAACAGAGAATTCGGAAAATATCTAAAAATGACAGAAATAAAGTGGAACTTCCGCTTATTAGATTTTGGCCAAATTTTTCATTTGGTATACACAAGCAGTTATGACCACAAATATAAATTTTTATTCAACTAGAACTTTTAGTTTCATAGTTATTTTATTTAGAGTTAATGGTGAAGATACTTCCGGTTACTCAATTTACGGAAATGTTTCTGAGAAATAACCTAAACTATATAAAAGGCCATTAAATGGCTAAAAAATGCAATAACTTTAAAAAAAAATCGTTAGAGCCAATTTCGAGAAAATCGCGAAATACGAAAAATTCGGAAAATACCTAAAAATAACAGAAATAAAGTTGTACTTCTGGTTATTGCATTTTAACGAAATTCTTAATTTAGTATACAAAGGTACTTAGGACCTTAAATATAAATTTTTATTTATCTACGACTTTCAGTTTCATAGTTATTTTATTAATAGTTAATGGTAAAAGTACTTCCGGTTACTCATTTTATGGCCATTTTTCTGAGAAACCGTCTTAATTATATGAAAGGGAATTGGATTTTTAAGAAATACAATAGATTTAAAAAAGTCTTTACAGCTGATTTCGAGAAAATCGCGAAAAACCAAAAAATGATAAGATTAAGGTTATTGTATTTTAGTGAAATTGTTTCAGTCACGTACGATGATAGATACAATCTTAAATATAAAATTTTGTTTATTTACAACTTTTAGTTTTCGAGATATTTTGTTCACATACACACACAAACCGACCAATTTTTAAAAACATGATTTTCGGCCTCAGGGGACCCGAAAACGTGTATTTCCACTAAAATTTCGACATCGAAAATTTTGGACGAAAACAATACTTTTATATATATATATATATTTCATATAGGTAAGAAAAAGTAATAAGTATTGTGATTAATAGTATACGGTGTCGTGTCCCTTACGTCTAGGAAAAATAAACTCAGAACTTCTTTAAATTATAGAAAATTGACTTACCCAACTCACACTGTGTATTTTCATACAGGAATTGTAATACCTTGTGGCACCTTGAACACAATACCGGGTGCCGGTACACTATCACAGTTGACACGGGCATAAAAATCGCCCGTGATAGTGTTCAACACGGCTTACAAATATTTTCATATTCGAAGGTAGATCCTCGTATTAGGTTCCCTACACATCTACTCCTGGTGTGTCCACGTGTAAGAATAGTAACAAAACATTATAACTAAAATAAAATACATAATTGTATCTGTGTTAAACATTTACCTTTAAACTCACTTTCAAAAATAAAACACTTGAACTTAAATTGTACCAACTTAGAAACATGACTACAATCTATTATGTTATAAATATCGTTGACTTGAGGCAGGTCAAAGTTAAATTAAACAACGTATAAGGACATAATGGTAACTATAACTGCTAACAAGTCAAATACCTTTGCTAGTAGACAAACCAATCTAAACATGGCTGAAAGAGTTTTCAGAACACTAAGTTAGTTGCATTAGGCCTTAAACAAATGATAAAGGTCAAAGGTTAAGCAAATAGGTGTCAAAAAAAAAACTAAAATGATTTAATAATAACTAGCATTGTTAGCATATCAGCGGCTTCACAATGTACACAAATCCCACTAAATCGCTGGAAGAGTTTAAATTTCTGCAGATAGTTGTATTCGATCCAGCCCACTATACCCTTCCAAACTATACCCTATATGACTCACCCCGTTCTGGTGACATACCTGTATCCAGAACAGACTTTAACCCGCTGTAACTTCACTCCTTGAACCTAATATAGCGGGGCGAGGGGTATGAAGCTCGTTGCAAATTATATCAATTGGTGCGGGGTATGACACCGATAGTGCGAGGTGGTAGTTTTTCGTTGGGAAATTGGTGAGGGATATAGTGAGGATCTATTAGAGAAAATCATGAGTAATTGGTTGGCATGGTTTATTTGTAAATTGTACCTACCATATACTAGGATAATTTAATTAAACGAGTGTAATATTATAAAGCTATATGTGTATTATAGCTGTTTCTCAATAAACAAATGCTTAGATGGAATTTTCCCTATATTTTACAGTAAGTAATCACTTGACCTTGAGGTTAAAGTAAAACATTTTTACCTAATGCGCACGACCTTGACCTAATTAAGGGGCATTGATCTCGAGGTCAACAATAATCGACGTTGACCCAGATTTAAAAGTCCTTGACCTACAACCTTGGAATTATCCTTGACCCGCTTAGTGTTCCAGAACCCCATCTCCCCTTATGTTTGCAATCTGAAGACTCAAATGACAACAAACTGTGGAAGATACAGCTAGTGATTGATACTGTTAGAAGTGTAGAAGTGATTATTGGTATTACTCGTTAGGTTAATGTCACAAACTAGAGAAGTACGTAAACCACAAACCAAGACCAGTGGTACGTAATAAGTTCCAGTTCACATGATCCAGTTGTATTATCTTGGACATAGAAATTTATCAAGAAGACCCTTAAAGCACATAGAATTAGGGTTAGACACATTTATTGTTTTGCGTCTTGGGAAAACCCTCTCTTAAGAAAGTTTTATTTATTTTAGCATGATTTCTACCACATATTCGTTGCTGGAAAAGCTTTAAAAGGAAATTTATTAAGGACACGATATTATCATAATAATCAAAAGTGCCTGAAGCAAGGGAGAATGGACTGAAGCGAAAGCTATATTCAGTTCTGTCAGATAACAGAGCAGTAACCAAATGGAAAAGCAATCAATAGATTTTAATTGATTTGGTCTGCACAGATAAGGAACCTGCCTTTGCATTGTTGCCGATAATATATTTGCGAATTGGTTGTATTGCATAAAGGTTTCATTTTATCGGTGAAATGCCTTAATTATTACAAACACAAGAAGAAATGAATGTTTCATTGATGCAGTATTTTGAAAATGAACGTGATAATCAGGGTCAATTAACTTCGCTAAGTTCTATACGAAATGTGTGTATATTTCAATACGTTATTTGCACAAAAATCATTAAAATAAATGAAACTCTATTATATTCTAGTGTTTAATGCATAAGATCGAAAAGAACCTATATATAGTTAATATAAGCAAATTTCAATTATGCGTCATACATTAATGTTACGTCATTGCTATACAACCTTAGCAACATGTGTAAGAGGTTGTTGAAATTCACGCGTGTAATAATTTGAAATTAAGTAAAGTCAAGTGAACGTAACAGTAAGTAGTGTATAAATGAAACTTCAAACCTTAAGGTAGAAACACACATAACCGGGACGTGCCCGGACCGGAGAAATGCCGTTACTCGGTGGAAATTGCACCATTGAATTGTCTCAATCCCATTATTAAATGAATTATCAATGGTGCAATTTTTCCATTGAGTAACGGCACTGCTCCGGTCCGGACACGTCTCGGTTATGTGTGTTTCTACCTTTATAGTGTTAAAACGTTTCTGTAAGAATTGCTTCTTGGAGCTTAACTAATTTTGGAATTTTGTTTTATTTTATCATCAGAAGCTATAATTTAAATTATCAAAGTTAATTACTAATTTACTTAAAATGGTTGTAATATAAAATCTTACCATAATTAATGTTTTTTGTAAAAATTAACTTAAAAACAGATAGATCGAGTCATCTAGGTGTAGCCTTAAAGATTAATTAACAACTAGACTAATATTTGAACAGATACAGTTTTAAAAGAACACATATTAAATTGGTTGTTTTGATAATGTTTAACGAATTATTTCATTAGTTTGTTATTACACGTTATCGTTTTAAGATTCTCCATCTATTTGCAATTGTATTACCAAATTCATTGAAATATGTTCAAATTTAAAATCTTAATACTTGAGTATATGCACTATTTTAGGGTATATTTTAGATATTATAATTAATGTGCGTTAATAGTTGAATTCATCTCATTCGCTTAATTGCATATTAAACAATTTTAGTTAACTTAATTGCATCCAACCTTCTTAAATTCCATTTTGATTCATTTATTAAAAATTTCGTAGAACTATTTCAATAGATGCCACTGGCGCGCACCGGAGATGTATAAAGGTTCTTTAAGTTCGCGGTTGCTAAGATAACAAGACGCCATTTTAGAACGCTCTCAACGCTTAAGTTGTTCTATATAAAAGGCATGTAAATCTTAATTTATTAATTACTGAATGTAAGAAATTTATAGATACATTTAATTATCTGTCGATTGGCACGTATTTTGTGCGATTTACATTTGCATTGCGTCAATTTTAATTAACAATTTGAACCTGCAGGTTTTTAGTTTCCCTAATATTATTGATTAATTTCATCAATCCTTTCTACGTTTGGTGTAACTTGCCCACATATTTATTAAATTGAAATAATACTACTTCCAAATTGTAAGGTTATGTCTAAGCAATATGGCATGCTTGCCTTATGCGATCAACTAATGTAATGGTGCGTTTGTTTGCCAATTCTTCTCCAAAAGAAATCCATTATCGGAGCAGCTAGCAGTTACTAGTCGGATGGTATCTTGGTTAAACGCCAAGGAAATAGATTTGGTTAGACAAATTTTAAACCCAAAAAAAAAGACTGTGTGAGTGACCTTATATTTATTCTAACTTAACTAATCTTAATTTTGTTCTGATTCAATATTGTTTATTATTTACCTTAATAATTTTGTAAGAAGTATTTAGACTGTAATAGTATACCAAGTAACCTTCTGGATAGCTTGGGGGTGAGGGGTAAGAGGGGTGCGGGGTCTCCCCCTCGCCAACCAGGCATGGGGTAATAGGAGGGGCCCCTCCCTGAGTTTTCCAAGAG
>JAHWXV010169124.1:5000-10225 GCA_024586415.1 Phrixothrix hirtus
AATTTTCGTTTGATATTAAATTAACAAAACGGTTTTTGATACTGCATAGATGTAATTTAATTAAATAATGTTATTTTAAAATTAGGTAAGATTTCAAATGAATCCCAGTTAAAACACTTTAAAGATGGAAGAAAAATTAAAAAATTATTTTTTAACAATGTTGTAAAATTAGTAAATTAGTAAATAACGTTTTAAATTAAGAATTAACTTTGTTCCGTTCTTATTCAAATTCAGAATTTTTTGTTATTTTTATTGATTATTTTTTTTTATGACTACTATTTCAATTTTGTTGAATGCATTCAAAATGATCGATTCGTCTGACATATTTGTTGTAGTTAATACAATGTACCTACTATAGAATGAAGTACTGTAAAAATACAATTTATACAAGTTAATTTGTTATTCTATAAATACAGCTAATATGCAAAGTTAAAGAAATATTTAATGATGAGATATTAAACTAAATGCCAATGACTAAATTATCTTTTAAACTACATGTACATAAACATATAATTATTGCTTCTGTGGTGGAGAATTATTAATTATTATTATGAGTTCATAAAGAGAACGCATATGATAGTTAATATTATTTCTATTTATTCTGCTCACAGAAATAATTAGAGGTATAGCATTTGCACCGTTTATGTTTAATGATATTAATTTTAATATTACGTTGCAGTTTTGCATGGTAAAGAAACCAACCTAACACAATTTTATTTGCTAGACAAACTCTACTTTAATGATAATTATATTTTATGACTTAATTTATAGTAGACGGTCATTTCTGTTATTCGTTTTTGCTTATGACCGTTCGTATGTGACAGACAAAATTATGAATATTCGTAATGGCAGGCAGGAACGTGAACTAATTTTGCTAATTGAGAAATGATGACTAATGACGAAGAGATGAATCACTGCCATTTTGAAATGAAAACCCTGTTCATATTACGAGCGCTGATGTTTAAATAAGACAGTAAACACGTCCACACTTTAATTTCTATCATTGTATGTGTGGTCTTCCTATTCGTTATTGTATTTTCGTGTATGAATTAACAGAATGTCGTAAATACTACCCACCAAAATTAAAATAGGAATTATAGAACGGCGTATGGATTTTCACAGCTTTAAAATTTACTTGTATCTAAATTAAATTAGAGTATATCACTTACTGTCTGTCAATTTGTTCTTTCCTAGACCAATGTGATGCAGTTTTGATGGCGGATCTTTACATAGCTTTTTAACATGCTTTATAGAATTTGAGCAGCATTCCAATACTTTTAACGTTTTGGGTAGATACCGACTTGGTATATTTTTGATCCAATTTCCACTTAGGTCTAATATTTGAAGATTTGTGAAATTTTTGAGAGATTTGTCTATAAGGGTAATCTGAAAATGAAATATTAAATCTTAAAGGAAGTTGATCCAATAAAAGCTACATTATAGTCACAGATTTTCAGATCAATTAAGTTATCGTAAAGATAGTCCCAACTTATACAGTCAGTTTCAGTTACGGCATTTTCTAGCAATGCAAATAAATTTTCAGAAGCGTTGTTCTCGTTATCGAACATCTTTCTTTCTTCAGGAATGAAGTCTTTCAAATAGCATTTCATAATATCCAATTTGTTAGAATTTAAAAATTTATCTTGTTTCTGTTGACTATTAAACGAATCTAGAAATGTTCCAAAAACAGATCTTCGAAATCTTATTAAAACAGCCACTGAAAATGGCACTTCACAGTTTTGCAAACGTTTACTCCGGATTGACTGCCTGTTTCTAAAAATGCTTTCCTTTGGACTCCATTTTAAAAGATGACGAATTTTCTCACGAGTGTCATGTATAATTTCACTTGTAAGTGTTATTTCGCTCATTCTAAAATCTCATTTACATTACGTAATAATTTTGACAGCTCAATGTGCTATTGTATACTGTTATAATATGCTGATTGAGTAACCTTGACAATATGAACAAAGTGAAAAAAATAAAAATAGCTAAAATAGCGATTATTATTAAAAAAGTAACCTAAAATAGTCGCAGCAGTAGACAAAACTATTGTAGTATACCTATTGCTGTCACTATTCTTGGTTAGAGATGTCGCTTTCCATTCGCTTGTAGGAGTTGCACTAGAGCGATTTAGAACTGTTCTGCGCGCGTTAGACTGCATTTCATTGTACAGGTGGAGACTGTATCTGTACTGTTCTAGAACGCCAACTCAAGCTTTAGAGCAAATTGTACTTGAAAGGTTCTTGTTTGTATTATTCTAACCTAGGAATACAATATAACATTTTTTTATATTTGCGACTAATAAACCACAGAACATGCCTAAATTTGCACTTAAAATCCTCAAATTCGACAAAATATAGAGTTAGTTGTGATGACCATTTATGGTCGAATATATTAAATTGAAAAGCTGAAGCGAAAGTTCGTTTGGATATTTTACATGATCATTCATTTTATTACCTTTGACTTGATCGATTGTGCATCGTAAGTACTTCAGTATTAAACACGATACCTTTGTCTACGGTTTTATTTTCAAATCGGTTTAAATTTTAAAGGAAAGTATACTACAATGGTAGATAATATAGTGCATTTTCGACATTATCTCATACCAACTATTTCTAAAAATAAAAAATGCAATGAAAACTCAAATCAAGATGTGCGCTACGCTTCCGAGAGGCGCTGTTGCTAGTAAAATGTGACCTAAGTAGTTTACCACTTTTAAGGAAAAAGATTTTTCGATTCAAAATGCATTTCGGCCAGGACGCCAACGATTATCAAAATCGAGTACATAGCAGCTTTAATCCAAGATTTCCGTAGAACGATACGAGAAATAACCACCATGATCTTAAAGATCTTTCGCCGAACATCTGGCTAATCCTTGATATATCGCAAATTTTGATATTTGTATCCCCCAAAAATTGAGCATGTTTTCTATTATAATTCAGTTATAGAATCAATAATGGTAATCGTTCTTCATAGTGGCTGGTAATGAGTTTTGCAACAATATCCAGAACCCTGAGTGAAAACCGAGTGATCCATCGGGCGTGAGACTGGCGCCTCACAAAAGTATTCATTTTCGTTTGGTTGTTTCAGAACGCTGGGTTCTTATCCCATAACCAAACAATTTGCTGTGATTATTAATACAGGAATTTTAAGAAACTAGAATTTGATTTTACGTATTTGGAAGTTTTGAGTTTTTACTTTATATTCCCTGTTGGAATATCAAATGCCGCAGTGGGTCAAATACATTACGCCGATTAAACTAATCTAACCCACAACCGAGCTTCGGTATAGCTAACCTTCTATCAGCACCGGCACAAATGTTTCCTTGGGTCCCATAAGGCCTTCCGCAAGTCTTCATATGAGAGAAAGATTTCGTAATAAGGTAACAAATGCCTCGCATTACTTTGGCGGCGCTGGCGCACTAAGTGACGTACGTTCCCAATTTCTGGCCCTCGCTGTTGTATGTCTTCTATGCAATCATATTACCTCTCTTTAAATTTAACTACGCTGCCACGGAACATCCGGACGTCTTTAGGGAAACAATGGCCAACAGGCACTCCTCTGGTACATCGAACAGATATCTGTATTATTCAGTGGTAACACCAAACCGAGATTTGTGGGGTGTCGAGTCGGTTGGCGCAAATTCAACAAATGCTTGTTCGATATGCTTGACTTTTACATTTTCGAACTCAGCGTGATTCGCTCTACATTAATGTTCTTCTTAGTTTAATTCTGCGTTCCTCCTAGTACATGGAGCTAACAAATTCATGTTGTAAAGCTCGCTGGCTTACTTCGTGTCCCTGCACTATTTTCTTTTGGCTAGCATCGGCGCAAATAGTTGCTCAACTCATGTTGAGTAAAAGAAAACAAGTACATTGTACTTTTGGACGCAGTAGTTGTTGGAAGAGATATCTGAGTTCAGTGCTCTGAGAAAGAGTAAACTTTCACTTGCTATTGGTGTTATTTGTTGATGCGTTTTGAGTATGTTTATCTTACTTATACCTTATCTGACAAATAGTTATCACCGATTTAAGAGATTAGACTATTCGTGTATTAATCTACTTTATTTAACTAACAAAAGAATTAATATAAAATACTTATAACAAATCTTAGATTATAAATCCTAACTTAACCTAATTATGTACAGTTTTACAGTACGGGTTTTGAATAGAATATTGAATGATTTGTCGACTTAAAAGGTTTCGACTGTTGTTATTTCAGTCTCGTTTCGTTTTTTTGGTGGATAAAGGCAAGCCAGTTTAATGGTTTTAATTGCAGCGGCGTACTACGCAAGTTTTCGGTAGCGCGATTCAAAGTTATGTTTCCGTTGTTTTCTCCTCTGTTTAAACAATACGAGATATCTTCAGTATCGAGTACTGCTTAACGGATGTGAGTATTTGTGAACGCTAGTTAACCCATTTGTTGTATTTCTAACCTCCTTACTGGAGCGAATTCCGATTAACACTTTCGCTGCGCAAGACGCGGATCCGAGTCCAATCGGTTTTGGGTCGGATACGCTCGACGCGGATCCGAGCTTTGTGCAGGTATATTTTATTCTGCTTCAGTAAGTATTGAGCAGTAGATGTTGGCGTTTATTTTTCGTGGAGCACTTAGACAAACCATTGTGAAGGATCAATTCGGTTGTCATTTTCAGTTTGACGTTCCATTTGAATTTTGAGGTTAGTTTAAAAATGGATGAGAAACAACCAAGTTGTTCACGTCCTAAGCGACCAAAGTTTGCCATGAGAAATGAGAAAAAGCTTACAAATGAGGATATGGAGTATGTACTAACCCATTCAAGCGATGAGGATGAAAATTTAACGGCTGAAGATGTTTAAAATTATGGAGACGATTCCGGTAAGTTGAAAATTATTACAATGTGTATAGTATTGTTCCGTACATAATATTATACTTTTTATAGATAAATAACTAGTAAATAAATGATGTCCTTTATAGATGATGATGATGATGACTATGATGGAGTTTTGAACGCCTTGAGAACTAATCCAGTGGAGGCGGCAGGGTTAGAAAATGATGAAGATGAAAATTCTGATCAGGAAGTAGATGAGGACCCCACAATAAATGAAGGAACATGGCAAGATGAGCCTAATGGAAGACACAAGTCGCAAGACATTAATTTCACCAAGAGAAGAAAATTATTGGTAGAAATTCCAGGTAATAATGAACCTATTGATTATTTCTATCTCCTTGCGGATGAGGTATTC
>JAHWXV010169144.1:0-11294 GCA_024586415.1 Phrixothrix hirtus
TATATATATATATATATATATATATATATATATATATATATATATATATATATACACGTGCGTTATACACACTGAAATGATAAATACGGAATAATTAATTCCTAAATGTTATAAAATTTTATGTATTGTTTATTTTCAGTAATTGTTTCTGTAAATGGAAAAATGCCTGTAGAAGTAATAAACGTTATTATTATTATTACTAATAACGCATACAATTGTTTAATGCTATTGCTGAGAGAATTCTTTTTTATTTGAAAAAAAACATTGATTATACCTAATTAAGACCCACTTATTATATTGCGCAGATATATGAAACGATTTTCATATAAATTCGAATTTGAGTTTTAAATAATTCGTGATTTCAAATAATTAAGTAGAAGCAAGTAAATCGCTTGAATTTTGACTAGTGGCAGCTTCGCATATTTATCTAGGAAATATTCAAATATTTGACAATATTTCTGGATCAATAGTTCTTTCTGTTGTGCAATTTATCCAAATTATGCCATAATGTTATAAAATGAGATGTCATATAAATTTTGATTAATACTTTTTACGATTACCTAAACGAATTTGAAATTTCAGTACCGTCATTGCTGTTCACGGCTCGCGCGTTACGCATTTTTAGGTATTATTCTTAAGTTTATGACATCCTTTCGCATAATTATTTCTTTTATTATACAAATTATATTTTGCAAATACCTAAACATTTATTTCAAGAAATTCACATTACTCTGTACTATTTATTTAAAGAAAAACTTTCCAGAACGGCATATGAATTAAATAATTATATACGCTAGATTAGATCTGATGATGTTTTACAGTACGTAATAGTATTAACAACGTATACAAAGCTATTATTTATTAAAGAGCTATTATAAATATTAATTAGGTAATGATTTAGTTTTAGACTAAATATGTAACACATTTTAAATATGAATAAATAATAGGGCCATCTCATTAATTTTTAAGATTTCATCCATATTATTCAGTAAATTTGAATTTATTAATTAGTTCTTTCATACCTGGCAATTCTTCTATGTTTTATTACATTTAACTAATTACTCTCATTTTGTCTTCCAAACGTTTATGTATATCAATTATATTAGCTTTTAACTAATATTGAATTATATTTATCATGATATAACAAATTTCACTTCTTAATTTCACGGGTTTTAGTTGATTACCAAGATGTAACACGAATTCGCAACTTAAATAAATGTATTTAGGTTAAAAGGGCTTAAAAGGTTTTTAAGAAACTACAAAGAGTTTCATTTCCATTTAGCGAATTACAGTAGCTATCAGGCAACACTTCCAAGTGGTATCCTCCAATTAATTATGCTTACTATTCCAAAACTGAGGCCAGAATCTTCTTAAAATGTTGAAGTTGTTCAAACTTAATTATACTTAATTTCATTTTTATCAAAAGGCATTTAAAGGATATTAGGTTACATTACAAGTGTTTTCATAATTTATTTTTATTATTACTTCCAACTGAATTTTTCCTTATTTTTGTGACAGGGAATTTATTATTATTTTACGACTTATATTACAATGTCATGTATTTTAAAAAATTGCTTACAATATTTCAAGATGTTAACTTTTATCAATAATGATTAAGATGAAGTCATTTCCGGTTATTTATCTTAGCGATGCCAAATAAACAAACGTATATGGTACTTAATTGAACAACTTTATTTCGAATCTCTTAGGAGGCTACCTTGTACAAACACGACCTGTCTATTGCCTCTCTCCTGCGCAGTTTTAAATCGAACAATTTAATCGCGTTAATAAAATGTTGTACAATTAGTCCTTTATTTTAAAATGCAAGACTCAAGTTCCGCCTTTAAAGAATCATTCATTCATAGATTTGTTATGATATCGGTAGCATTAGATAAAGTGTATCCAAAAAATGTAAAGCATATACCTTTTGTACCGCATGAACGAATCTAAAGGCTGAGTACGTGCACTCACTCCATAGATGAGGATAATGAATATTACGAAACACCCCATTTCCTGAGATGCTAACGGATTGTGTTCTTTGAGAGCAAGAATAAATATGATAGGAAAGGTTAGAATCAAACAAATTCAATTTAGGTTCCTCACTGTATAGTCTCTTAATATTGTAATGAAAATATTATTAGTTAAAGGTCTCCATTTTTATTCACCTAATTATAAATTATCTGTTTACACGTATTCAACTTAAGTATTTATTTTACAAACGCTAATAATGAACGCTGATATTTCTATTGATTTAAAACAGTTACCTAACAAGACAACATTGATAGAAAAAGCTACATACTAAAGAAATTTAGAGAGAAGAAATTCTGGAAAAACTCTAGATTGGTGAGGAATAATATTAGTCATAATGCTGATGTAGTAAATTCCAATGCCATGACTTACTGCTGAAACCTTCAATTTATTTAGATATAGATTGCAGTAATGAATCATTTGTAATTATGACATTTGTCTTGGTTCTATGGAACTTTCTGGAATGTTGTACGGAGGGTTCTACAAATTTATTGTTATTTCTGATTTTGTTACAATCTCTTTGTAACTGTTGTCAAGTGTATTCATCCTAGTTCTCTATAATAGCTCAGACGATTAGATTTGAAATAAACCATTGAATTATATCACAATGAAATAACGAAGGATGATATACAATATTTTTAGGGTACCAGTGATAGGAACCGAAGGTTTGCAATTCAAAGAATCCACTATTTGGATGATCTATGTGTATTAGTGTTGAAACGTAAATGGAATTAGGAATAATTCATCTAATGTGATGTAGAGTTGATTTCATAGCAGTATGCAAATTCTCCTTTTATTAGATATGGTGAACGTACCAGTTATTAATGTTCAATTCGAACTCCAGGAAGACATCGTGACTGGATTTAGCCTAAACTCTACATAATTTAATCTTAAGTTGTTACAGAACCATTATAATCAAAATACAGTAAATAGTTTTATTGCATTCAATTAAATATACACAATATTAAATGATGAAAATAAAGTTCAATAAACATAATTCTGTTTAATTACAGAAATCTTCATGAACTAATAATTCTTTTCACTGAACACGTAATTTACAGCGGTGATATGGCTAATATTATTATTACAGAATAGTTTAATAAAATTAAAACATCTACGTTAATAATTAATTAAATTTAAATTTCTAAACAAAATCAAATTCCAACGATGGATCATTTATCTACACTAATTTGTAAAACCACTTCCAATCGCATAAATAATGTTTGCGTCTGATTATAAAATATATACATATTTATTTTCATCCTCTACTTAGTACCTATATCTCCTTCATGATATATTAGAGAAATGTTACTACTGTCAACTGGCGATAGTCGGAATTTAATAGGTCGCTCGATCTGTAGGAATTAAGGAACATATTTTAAGTTGTAGCCTTTAAATACATATAATCAAGCTTTCGTGTGAAACAGTTGACTAACTATTTAGAAAGTCTCTATACTCTACTGTAACAGGTAGTGCAAATTTACGACGTTTTCGAATTAAATTAAAAGACTTCGTTAAATAAACGTCAATAGCCGAATTTTTAATTTTAATTATTTCTGAGTCAGCCTAAAGAGACTTGTGCTGTGAAGTAGAATATTTTTTTTTCTTTTCACATTAAACATATTTTGTTAAAGATACATTCAAATAAAAAATGTTCGATTATTGGATCATGGCCTTAAATATATCAAAAATAAGAAATAAGTAATTATTTCACAAAAAAACTAATATCTAAATTATGTAAATAGATTATGTCATTCATTTGTAGTGAATTATTGTAACATCTAAAACATTCGAAAGTGTGTACATTAGTAAGACAAGTCCCACATCCAAGGGCTGAATTCCTTTTACAATATTTCCATCTATTTTGCTTGTTAATATTTTCCTCTAAAGAAGTATATTAGATGAAATTTTTAATCAAATATTCAAATAAAGGTTTAATCTCTGCAAACTTGTCCTCTACTGCTAAGACAGCGATGCCAGCAAAGTATGTTATTGTGAATGTCGAGGCATAACTTCAGAAATAGCAGTGTTTGGCATATCTGCATATGCATTCCAGTACATATAGCGGCGTGGTTTTCATTACGCCCTAAAATTAGAAGTAGTGCCAGGAATACGATTATTTCATTTATTGACATTTGGAAATGCTATTGACACCCTTTTCTCTGGTATATTGGACTATCGGGTCTTTTATATAGTTCAACAGTTCATTTGTCCAAAATAGCTCAGAATTCCATAGCAAACTTTAAGGGATCTGATATATTAATGGAAATCATTATAAAGCAAAATGTTGCTTTTCTGAAATATATTCTTCTTGCCAAACCTCGACGAATTTTGACGGTTTCGTACTTTTCGCCAACTGACAAACGTATTCTCAAGTCCCACTTGCGGCACTTTGCTCAATAATGCTACAACATTGCAACTTATAAGATATTTTTCTTCGTTTTGGTAGAACAACTCCTTTAGCTGTTTGACAATAACTATTATTTTGATCAATTATTGTAGCTTCCGCTGCGACAGATAAGATTGTGGCGTTTGGGTTTAACTTGGTTCCTTCACAGGGCGAAAAGGATTTATACTTTATTCTGTACAGGTTCACTTAGGCGTGAGAGTTGGGTCTTTATTTCTAGCGATGCTGCTCTAGGTCCTATTGACAATCGAGCTAATAAGATTCTTCAAATTGTCGATAGGGTTTTCAGGCGATGATTGATTTTGACAGATACTTTACATGTTCAAATGACGGTGTTTGTATTTCCGATATAAAGCCCAGTTTGCAATTAATTGCTTTCGGTAAGATCGTTACTCTAGCAACCGCGGATGTCTACCGCGCAGGGATATTCAATTTAATGCTAGAAGGTTTCTGTGTTCTCGCTACACATGCATCTCAGCACAAAGGAGAGTTGCGACGCTCCGTGTCATCTTTAGCCCGCTATAGAAAGTATAGGAACTGGAGCCTTTACCTTTAGTGGTCGGTTCAGATCTTCTTTGTCACTGCAACGTGATCCGTAACTCCAGCTACCAAAATCACACCCAACATGACACCATTGTATTTTAATACGGTCGATAATGTTGCGTATATAGTTCAGAATAAATATACATCCAAGCACCAGGAGTTGAACTAATTCCGTTACTCAAGTCGAGAGTACCCTCCGATTAGCTGAGACTAATATGCCTGCTGCACGGTGCAAGTCTTCGATGTGAATATAACTACGGCGGTAGATCAAGAAACGCTTTGCGAGAATAGCTAATTTCGAAGAACCAAATATACGTATTTTTTCGAACACGCTGCGCTAATAATAAGAGCTTAACAACAGTAACGGCACTCAGGCGAATCCTGTGGCCGAAATCCGAAAATGGGCTGCCTCTCCCTGCAAAATCTCTGCCTATTTATACCAATTTTGATGTATTTTTTCTTTGTCCGGCGAATGTAGATTTTACCTTGTGTTTGTCTTTCGTGTTATCGTATTTTGATAACTATAAAATAACATGGTTTATATATTTTTGTTGACTAGCGTTTCGCTACATTACGTAATATTGAACAATTTAATTATAGTTAATAATTATAAGTAGGTTGGTTTTAATTATTTCTTAATTTATTAATTGAATCAAATAATTCAAACTAAAGTGTTTACGATGACCTTTACCTTTGTATATTGCAAAATATCATGTAATCTAAATTATATACACGTCTATAAATTTTATTAATTATAATATTACAACGAAGTTTAATTAAGTCTTAATATTAACAATCATTGTTGGTTGGTTTGATTTACACTATGATGAAAGAAATGAGCTAAACTTTACTTATATTATCGTTTCATATAAGAAGTTTGTGCCACGCACTTTATCGATTTCATTCATTTTACAGTATTTGCCAGTGCCTTAATTCTCATTTCCAATATTTCGCGTTTTACGTTATTTCACTACGTTTTAGAGAAACGTTACAATCTCCTTGCAGAACATTTATATAAAAAGTCTTCAAAGTGTGGTCGTCAGATGCTTCTCAGGGAGTATAATAAATATTTTAACAGAAATAAATATTTTATCTACTACTTCATCTGCAGTCTGGTTGCGGCTAGTGGCTGTATAAATTTTTTTGGTACTATAAAATACTTTCAGATCCATGGTCTGTAAATGACATGATAAAATAACATAAATGTAGCTATGTTCCAGTTTTGGAACATTGATAAAATAAAGCTTGATAAAATCATAACAGCCACTCTCGAAATTTGAGATTATTAAACACGTAAATAACTGTACATTTAAAATATTTACTAATACTTAACATACGCACAACTGAACCTCAACTTAATAGTAACCTCATTAGTAAAGAATTCTGAAGTAGTTTATCTAGGCATAATTAACATCGCAACCGCTATCTAATTCACAACAATAAAAATATGCAATGTTCCATTTTTGGAGCATGACTGCGAATGGGCTAGGAGTAGATTAAATATATTTTAACTTGAGTATATATTGAAATGTCAACATTCTAACCGAAAGTTTGTGACCATAAAAGACAATAATTAGCACTGTTCAGTTATTGTTGTCCTTGGTGATAACTTGAAACTTTCGGTTGAAATGTTAACTTTTTGGTATAAACCAAAATATATTTGAACGACACTTAATTAGAGCCTCTCCCATTTAGATACTTCTTCATGTTTCTACTTGGCTTCATTTACTATTTAGTTGTAACCTTGCCGGAATCTTAATACTTTTACTAATCTAATTGTTAATGTTTTTCCAAATGAACACGTAACCAAATTCGATTAATTTGTTAACGTAGGAGTTACTAAAATCAATCACCAATACATTCCCAAAGATCGTAGTAGCCACACAAACATTTATATAGAGCACTTGAAAACTACAATCCCTGTAGTTTGTTTCAATCGGAAGCCATTCTATTTTCTGTAATTCTATTCGTTACCTATAATTGTGATTATTAAATTCGTTCACAGAAAAATGTATTTCATTTCTCTGAATTTTGACCACCTCTAGTTGTAAAATTATTCAAGAAAAATGTTGAAATGGAAGAGGCAAGCGTTTATATCTAAAGTATCACACGTTTTGAACTCCTAGCAGACTTTATTTTACAGGATACTCAGTGTAGTTACAAATAGTTCATTATAGTAGTACATGTAAGGAACTCGAATGCATCTTGTGCCCCAGAAGTTGTCAAGGATGTTAATTTTCCTAAATTCTCTAGTTTGCTCCGGCCACCACAGTGGAAATAGAGGGGATCCTATGTTGAAAATGAAATTACTTTAGCAAAAATTCACGAATCATTTGCGAACGCAGAAAATCGGAAAAACAGTCGTGATTAAGGGCGCCGCTTTGTTTTAACATTTTCTAAAGGTCAGCTGTTTCGGAACGGAAAACAAAGAAACCGAGTTCCTAACCTCTAGGTCGAATTTAAAAAGAGTACATACTTACTGTCGAATTATTTCGAGTACGTCACTGGATTTCTTCTACGATCAGGTTGAAAATCGAACGTACAATCTGAAATACGTTATATACTTACTAATAGCTAATACCTGAAAGAAAGTATTAGTCATTACACTACTAGACTATTCATAATAAAATACGAAGAAATGCGTTTACATAAATCTCTTCACAAGAATAAGCAAGCGATAACTCTCTAAAAAAAACTAACTACGTTCGGGGATCCCTCGTTTCTAAAACTTATAATTAATTCTTAATTAGGTGATACAAATTAGCCTTAATGGCCACAATAATTTATATAATCATAAGCTAGGGCAAATTTAGTCTTTCATCTATAATGATAACTTAATTTTCTTTTCTTTTTACGTGATTGCGCTTAAGGTTTCAGCGCAACTTAATTAGAACTAAAGGGAGCCTTGTTATATCACTATTCGACCATAGGTTTATATGGAAATCATCACTCATATGAAGTCAAGGTGCAGAAGTTTCCAAATACAGCAAGCCTTAGATTCTAGATAGTATCGAACTCTTAGTGTACGTCACGAACACGTTCCTACACTTGTAGGACACGGGCCAAGAATGAGGTTTACCCCAGTGAAATCTGCCAGAAGACGTTGAATAATGAATTACCCTTAATTCATTATTATACTAAAACGTTAGATGGGATTGCTCTGCATCCACTAACTTTAATTTGAACCAGGACCTGGACCTGCTTTAAGTGCACTAGTACTCGCGAAGAAAACGGGAGAGTTCGCTTCTCTTATCGTGTTTAGCTCGGTACTGTCTTTTTAAACCTTGCTTTTAAATGATGCAAGGGAAAGCGTGGAGAAGTGACGTTCGTAACTTGTTCAAGGCTAACCAGTCTATGAATTTGCTAATGACGAAAATATATCGCGCTTTGTTACATTGTGTTTAAATTGAATTTATTATTACACAAGGAAATATTTAAATGGTTATTTTAGCTAGGAATACTTTATAATTGGGAATATCTGATTTTAACTTAATGTTTTGCATTATTGTCTATATGTATTCAAATAAGCGCACAGTTTTAATAATATGTTCTAATAATATGTACTGATATATCGGGTGTCTCTAAACAATTTATCTTGTATTAGTCTGAAATATTAAGACGCGCTTGCACACAGTAAGATAAAATAAAATGACCTTTACTGGCGACTATCTTCATAACTCCTCATTTTTAAGTGTGCGACTTACTAATTTAAGGAAACTTTCGTTCCGACCAAGAAGTAGCACAAATTTGTATTAATTGTCGCCAGCAAAATTGAATGTTCTCCTACGCAGTTTGCGATAGTAAGTCTTAAACTATCTTTGTTTCGAACGGAATACGGTCGTTAAAAATTACATGTTATGTTCATATACAATACCCCGTATTGACTATCGACTACATTTTGACTAAGTCATATTGACGAAAGTTGTAGTGCTATTGGTAACGACTCCAAGTCAAGAATGTGGTTATTAGGGCAGATAGTTTTTGCATAACCTAATGAATATAATTACTTGTTCAACACTTGTGGTGACATACAGGATGGACACGGTTTACAGCAGGTTTATGTATTTAACGTAGAAAGAGGCAATATTCTTACATCTCTGGCTTTAGATTTAGATATGTCGGCTTGTTTTTGACCGTTTAAACGACGGGAGTGAAATTTGGGCAAGTTTTAGCTACTAACGAAACTTTTACGCGAATGGCCATTATCTGTTGTGGTTGCTGAATACTTTAATTTATATTTCGGCAATGCTATCAGAGCTCCATTACCATTATCTAGTTGACTATTTTTGTCTTTATTTTTAATATATTTTGATGATTAGTTTCAGCAAATTAATAAATTAGTCTTAGCATCACGTGATTTGAAGGATTTCACTAACAAACTCTGATTTTATTAATTATTTCATCTCTAAATAACTTAAATTATAGCTTTGATGGAAATTATCCCTTGAAATGTTTTAAAATATAGAAAAAAAAACTAGACTGAGAGAAAAAATCAGCATCAGTACGTGTGAGTGATGTTTTGATAACTCTTGAAACGTTGTAAGTATCCACTTTAAATTTAACAAGTGTATAATACTAAAAAATTTGGTTCGTTTTTGAGCATAATCTTCCAAACAAAGGAAGGTAAATGGGGAAGTGATGTTGGTAAATTCATAGATTCAGCTATTTTATCCAGAAACTCAATTATTCATTTGTTTAATTTGCTGACCCTTGTTTCTATTTGCAGGCTATATATTAATATAAATGGCATTAATAAAAGTACCCTTCGCTCAATCCCTATTCTTATATTGGTTATTATGGAGTTTTTTTACCCAATATCAACTTGATTTAAAATCAATGATACGTGATGTAGGATGTTCCATTCTCTTAAATCGATGATGCACGTCTATGGACGTAATAGATACCTTTTTTTACACAAAATTTCAAACATATTGGATAATATATTTAAACATAAGGCTACATACGATCAACTCTCTTATTCTACAAAATTTATCAGCTGTATTTGGAAAAATTTTGGTGAAAAAGCGCAATAATGTAAACTAGAGTGACTATTTTGAGATGATTGAATTTTTTAATTAATTTTAGAGCTTAATTATCGGATAGAATATTTGATACATTATAAATGTAAGTGATTTATTCTGCAATTATATAAACAATTATTGTGTATTTCGATTTATTTATATACTGTTGATGCCATCAGTAATCAAAATTATAATTCGCATCAACATGCCTAAGAATTAAATAAAATTGTATATAAAATTCTTAAAATAAGTTATCAAATTACTAAGCAGCGACAGATTTGTTAAAAGCAAAAGATGGACAGGTAATATAAATTTATGTGAGCATCGCTATAGACACTATAATTTAAAGACGCGGAAAATTTAGCAAACTTACCGAAAAGACATGTAAAGTAGCAAGTAAGACCCGAAACTCGCAAAAAGACAGGTACATATAAATTTAAAACGGCCTACGTGAGAACTAAGAAACGAACTTTAGTTAAAAGACATTGGCTGAAATTCAAATAACCAACAATAATGAAAATTCCCGAAAGTTATATAAACCCAAACTCAAGTAAAAACCAGGTCTTTTCCTGATCTACCGTAAATGTTTATAGTGCATCGATCAATAAACGAATTCACCAGTAAAGTCCCTGCAAGTACATTGCAGTAAAAGAGTTACAATAAAATCACCACGAGTTGAGGTATTCGTTCAAATACCTAATTCAAAGAAATTAATAAAACTACGCCGAGTGTTGTAAGAAATTCACAGTGGACATCCGAATCATCTGACAAAATCGGTCAGAAGATCACGAAAAGTGAATTTTATTTAGTAATATAAAGATAATTAAGTTATATTAAACAAAGGTTGTAAATTTTATTTTCATAACTTCAATAAATGCAGACAGAAAACATTTATTTAAGCTACACATAAATAACTTAGTTCATAGCAAGATAAGTGTTAATACAATTAGTTCAATATTTATAAACTTTAAACAAATTGATCGCATCGAGGATAACAATATTTTAAACCAAATTTAACATTAATTTTATTTATTGCTTTATTTTTTCGTTGTTGTATAATTAACTTTCAAATTATTATCCTATTTAAATAAATTCATTTTTAAATTTACATTGCCGTTGTCACAAGACGAAATCGCAATAACGCATGTGGCAGAAACACAAGTGTTTTAGCAACGGCTGGCAAAGCTACAGTGGAGCGAAGCTAAACACTGTCGGGAAAATAGGTCTAAATCGGTAAAATATGGGCGCCATTGTTTTCAAGACCACTGCAGACAGGTAATGTTTGAAGAACACCC
>JAHWXV010169194.1:0-14459 GCA_024586415.1 Phrixothrix hirtus
TCTCATTGCCCCTATTCACCAGATTTATCGCCTAACGACTTTTTTCTGTTCCCGAATGTCAAACAAAAAATACGTGGACAGCGATTTTCATCTCCTGAAGGCCGTTGAAGCATTTGAAAACCACATTTTCGAGATACCAACTTTAGAGTGGAAAAAATGCTTCGAGAAGTGGTTTGAACGCATGAAAAAGTGTATAAAACTTAACGGTGAGTATTTTGAAAAACAATAAAACAGTTTGCTCCAAAAAATTTGTTTTCTTTCCTAGTTTTTGTAACTACTTAAAAGGCAACCGTCGTAAAAAAAAAGTATGGCGAAACAGGTTGAATTAAAGCTGGCAGGAACGGTTCGGGCGCCCTGTTAAAGTTTCAACTCGGATTCAACGTGCACTTGTAAAAATTTGCAAATCTACACGTAGAGATACTTTACGTGATATTACGGCCAGATAGAATAAAGAAGTTAAAGTAAATAGTTCAAGAGAGACGGTGGATACATAAACCTGGATTGCATTTTTACAAGGTAAGCGTAGACAAATAATACCTACATAAAATATAAAACTATTAATTAAAACATAATTGTTAATAGGCAAAGGAGGAACCTCTTCTAACTGAGAAATAAAAAAAGACTCGTTTAAATTGGGCGAAACAAAGAAAATCGTGGACATATGGCGGTTGGAAAAAGATCATTTTTAGTGATGAATATCGGTTTGATGTGAGCGTTGATGATTACAGAAAACGAATCATTCGAGATAAAGCAGAAGCCTTTCATAAGGATTGTTTGAAACGCACAATCAGATTTCCAGCCGGTATTATGATTTGGGGTAGCATGTCAGCTTTTGGACTAGGAAACATCCATTTCATAAATGGTACCGAGAATGCCCAAAAATATCTACAAGTTTTACAAGATCATTTACTACCTTCTCTTCCTTTACTATCTCCTGATGGCGATTTTATCTTTCAATAAAAACTCATAAAAAATAGTTACAATTCAATGTTTTAGATTGGCTAGCAAGCAGCCCTGACTTGAATGCCATAGAAAAAGTGTGACACAAAATGAACAAGAGCTACGAAACAACCCTCAGCGCAATATTGCTAATTTGCGCAAGAAACTACAAAATATTTGGGAAGCCTTAAAGGGTTGAAGAGTGTGATGCTCTTGTTAGAAGTATGCTCATGCGTATAAAAGCAGTTATTAAAGCCAAAGGGGATGCTATTTCTTATTAAAGGGCTTTAAAAGTTTGTTGTCCGAACTTTTATGTATCAATAGTATTAATCAGTTTTCTGTGTTTTATTTTTTGTACTTATGTAAACATTTCTCTTTTTGCGTCAACCGGCGTAGACAACTAAAAAATAACTTTGATCATAACATACATTTTTTTATTTTATTTTAACAATGAAAACACATGTATTTCAAAATGAAATAGCAAATGTTAAATGTCCGAAACATATATGTGTTAGAGCTCGTATATATAAAACTATAAAAGGTGTCCCAAATAAACTGAAACTATAAACATTGTAGATAGTTTATGAACTATATTACTTTACCACACGCGCTTTTTAAGGCTATTTCGTTACATTGTAAAGATTTTTTATGATTAATATAGTTGTTTGTATTTGATCCTAAATTTCATTAAAAACTAATTGTAATAATTTTGTATCTTTAATTATTACTAAAATTCACATATTTTTAAGTTTATCTCTTTATTTCGCTTGTCTAAGTTCTAGAGAGCATATGTGGTTGACTTATAGTGATCATGCTATAGGAGTAATGTCGAGATAATAAAAACACCGGCGCATTGTAAACGAATAACATCATGTTGGAAGGGAATGATTACATTATTAGAGTGGTATATCGTAAGTATTGAATATGGGCAGTTTTATCTGAAGTAAAAATATATAAAATAGCATGAAAACTTAGTTAGTTCTTCTTTGGCGGGAGTATCTTCTGTTTTAGCTATTTGAAAAATTGTCTACGTCGAAAATCTTAAGCACCTGCTTTTTTGCACAGCCGCGGAGGTGGGACGTCCAAAATATTTGAGATAGGCAAGTTGACAGAGTTCAAGGCAATTGTATTTCCGTGTGATTTTTCTACCCGTTTTGAGACATTAATGAAAAATTGACAAGAAAGAAACACTATCCCGATCGTAAATGACATCACAGCTGTGACTTATTAATGTTTTTATGTACCCATTTGGGACATGAGATATGTCGACCAACTTCTGAACACGGACACAGTACCTGAAGAGGAAGAAATAACCGTTGTATATTTTACCTCATCTTGTTTTATAAATTCATTACAGTATAGAGCGCCTGGGTACCTAACTTTTATGGTTTATTCTTGTTACGATGTCTTTAACGTAAAAGAGCTTCGTTGATTACAAGTTAATTATAGATAATCGCTTCCGGCTTAGAGGCGATCTGATTTTGCATATTAACTGTACAAACCTCTTTCCTGTTAATCCATGTTTCTATGTTTTAGATTTAAAGCTTATTTTAACCAATTTTGATTGTTTACGATTTAGTTTTAAACTATAAATATGTGTTATGATGTGGTATTTAAATTTTATAAACGTGTTTAGTGCCAAATCGTTGTTCTTATTTCAATTATTTAAATTTTACGAAATCCTTAACTTTATAGTGCGTGTGCAATAAATTTAAGATCGATCTAGTGATTTATTGAGACACAGGGTGTTTCCGTAAACTATCCCTGTTCTGCAGTACTTGACTAGAGAACAGTGGCGCTCACAACACCCAAGTTTGACGTAACCATACAGTGTTCAGCCTAGAAAGTACCGATAAATACCGCCTCGCTCCAGTGCAGCTTTGCCGGCCGTGGTTGATTACTCGTGAATTTGTCGCACGATTTGTTTTCAATTCAGCTTGTGACAAGGTTCCATTATTTGCAATAAAGGAACGTGCTTAAATATTTGCGATTTGTGAATTTGAATTCTAATTTAAAATGGTATCGATAATCGTGCTTAATGTAAATAACACTTTCTCCAATCCCAAATAATACCTACGTTTAGTACACATATATTTGTGTGTAAAAAACTCTGAAAAGGAAGAAATACAAATTGATCCCCCATTCGCAATAAGACAATATAATAAGTATATGGGTGGTGTGGACAAACTGGACTGGTATGTCCAGAAATATCATACAAAATTTAGAGGCAATAAATAACATTTCTCCATTTTTACAAATGCTGTAGATTCCGCTGTATACGTATAATGCATACATATTATACACCGTTGCAAATTTTGGCTTTTAGAAGAGAAATTGCTAAAGCTTACTTACAAATAAGCTTTGGTATGTCAAATCCAAAATGAGCAGGTGAAAAACAGTAGTCAGAAGCAGGTGGGTAACATCAAACGTTAAATTTGATCCCATAGGACACATACTAGAATGAACTTCTGAAGGTAAACAAAGAAAGTGTGGCCTGGGCAAAAATTTAATCTGTAAACAATGTCAGAAGTGCAATGTAGGACTTCATTTAGAGCGCTTTTCTAAGTGGCATGCAAATAAATAAACTTGTTTTTATTATTTTGTAGCATTTAAATATATTTGAGTGTAACTAACTGTTGTCCTCAAATGAGAACTAGTTGGAAATCTTCCTTTTTTTGTGTTTAAATAAATTGATAATTTTTTTCAATTTTTTATTTCTTATTAGGGAGCTAACTTATTAAATTTCGTTAATCTATCTCAAAAGAAATCTGGTAGTTATTAGGTTAACATGAATTCTAAATCAAATGCGTTTTGGGTAATAATTATTTAGTTATCCGCAAAGTTCAAATTGTATAGGTAGGTGTCATTTACAGGTATTCCCATTTGCCCACATCTTTCTTTCCAGTTTTGTAATATAACTTCCAGATAAATATTAAATAAAATAGCTGATAAACTGTATCCTTGACGAAGGCGTTTATTCATTAAGATAGGATTAGGCAGTTTTTTCCTTGTTTCATTTGTAAGGTGTATCCTTTATATAGTTCTTGAATGATATTTCAAGTCGAAAGTTGATACAATTATACATTATTGATACATTTTTTTAAATGATGCATAATAAATAAGCAATTGTAAACGGCTTTATAGTCAATCTAAGCAACACTTGTGTATTGACTATTAGGTCTACCTAATTAGTGTATTAGTTTCTTATATAGATGTTGCCTATTTAAATATTGCAATGATATTAATGTTATTGAAGCTCTTTAGCAACAACTGAAATTACTCTAACCATCTCAAGAATTGCGTTATACCGTTAGTTTTCAAGTATTCCTTCAATTTTCGTTTGAAAATGTCAATATTTTTTATGCTTACATAATCTCGTGGAAGTAAGTTATAGAATCTTAAAGCAAGAAAGCTTAGGTATCTTGATTTAAATTAGATGTTGGTTCAGTTGTATCTTAGTTAAAGTCTCCCAAAGTTTATTTTGTGGTATAGGTTGTAAGTTTTTTCAAGATCTATAAAAGCTAAGTGGATTTCATCATTTACAGAAATTTCTTTTCTAATAATTGTTGTAATGTACATAAATTTTCTACACATAATCGGTCCGTGCTGGAACTACTCCTGTCTTCGCTTATTCTATCAGCAATGTATTGTCTTACATTTTCATCAAGACAAAAATTTAATTTATACTATTTTCGATTTCATCAGGAACGGATAAATGACAATTTTCAAAAATGATCAATGAACATATTAACATCTTTGTGCAGACCCGTACGCAAGGGAAGGGGGGAGATGAGTCGACGATAACCCCAATTTTGTGAAGGTCCATCCTTTTGGGTTGGTTTTAAAAATGTATATTTGTAATTATTAATATAGCTTTCTGCTGTTTTAACAAAGTGAGAGAAGGATTTCGGGAAGAGTTAGGTGAAACGTAGACTTTATGTCAAAACTTAAAATGAAAGTGAAAAGGTCCACTTTTTGGAAATTCGGCCCCCATGAAAAATTTATGTGTATGTTATTTGGATATGAAACTAAGTTTCATCGAAATGAAAGCACAACTCAACACAATTTCCATTAATACTCGGCATTCCAACAACCTTAACACCTAACTGAACCAGATAGTCGGTAAATTTTTGAAGACGCATTCTCGGCGAATATGCGGTAAAGATATTTTTTTCAAGGCTAAGTAAATGATTTAGTTTATTTAAATTTTTGTCAAAATGGTTTAGTTCAATTACATGAATGCATTGCTTGGAATGTACTGAACTGACTTTTTAGTAGATCAAACCGGTGTCATACACAACTTTCCAAATAATGAATTTCTACGATGGATCTAATTAAGGTAAACTTCCTATAATTAAGGAGGTGTAATATTAAGATAAACATGTTAAGAAATATTCAACGTTCAGTTGGCAACATATTCTAACTTTGTTTTAAATTTTGCAGGAAATCGGTTTGTGAATAATTATTTTAAAGTGTTTTTATTTATTTTTTTAAATGTGTTATGTTGTGTTTATTAATTTTCTTTATTTCTACAAAGACCTGTTTGACTTTTTTTTATATTCTTGCTATGTGTTAGCAAAATATGATTATTCTTATCGTTGTGATTTTGCCATGACTAATATGGTTTCTCTGAAGAAAACAATATTTTCGTAGTAAAACATGAAATATCAAAAAGAAGTATTAAATTTAGATATAGGAAACGCTTTATAGAATTGAAAGAACAAATGAAGATCTTCGCAAATTTGATAAAAAGGTTAAGAAATCTACCATTTCGAGTTTTTACCTACCATGTATATAAATTGCAAGCATTTTTTTAAAAATTTATAACGCTAAAAAAGATATCAAATTTCGTTTATTGAAAAGATAAATAACAATCAAGTCATGCCGCTTATGATACAAAAATACCCTATATTAAAAATTAGCAAAACTGTATATTATCAGAATAAGAAAAATGAACTGAATTCAAATTTAAAACTATAAATCGGCATTTTATTTAAAACAACATATTTGATTCCGCTTTGAATTACGGAACACTCTGTATAACTCAAAATACCTTCAAAATGTGACTCATTTGATTCCCTATATTTATTCAAAAGAAATGTTTGGCTATTGCTAATAATAAGAAGTTATGTCTAACGAAAAATCGGTACACGCTGTATATATGAAAATGTAACGTAGATAGATGGATATCAGATCATTTTTTTTACTTAAGTTAAAGTTGTAATTTTTTTAACCCCAACACGCTTAAAAATTATATACATTAGAATTTGTAAACTTTTAAGTACCTACATGTAGACACTTTCATCGACTTTGTACTTTTTGTGACTTATAACGGCGATAATTTCTCGGTACTATAATATAGCGTAAGACTATGTGCTATATGTAAAGTAATGGATACTTGCGAAAGTTACATTTAGAATATTAATGGGCCATCAAGAAGTTAAATCTGAATCCTATAAAACATAAAATGAGCATATATGAATCGGTAAAATTTTAGAACACCTATTAAGAGGAAATTAAGGGACTTGTTCTTGATCACATTTAACCGTGCCAGAAATAGAAATACCCTATTTAATTTTAAATTAAATACTATACATATTTTTTTTAAACAAACAGAATTAGACCCCAAAATTTTAAAACTTAATATTTTAAATAGCGCTCCAACAGAATTAACTAATGATCAGTAAATTTGTACTTTTAATTTATCTCTTATTTCCATTTAAATTCTGTCCGTATGACGCATTTATTAACAGTTAAAATTAGATACAAATTAGTTTATTAGTCAGAAAAATATATTTTAACTCCCACTGATGTATCTTGCGCGCAATTTAATTTTAATAGGATTCTCTTATTTCGTTTAACTTAGTTAAAACTGCCTAGAGAAAAAGTGTAAATTTATTAACCCAATTTCGAGTTACAAATTCCTTCTTCTAAAATCGGAATATTACAGATTGATTATTACAATTTATATGTACATATATGATTGTAAAATATTATAAGTAAAATTGCAAGAAAACTAGTGTGTTTGCGATAATGGTTAACCTTGATTATGTGGTTGCAAACGCGAGCAGTGGTTACGGTCTAAATAACAAATCCCCGACGATATCTAACAAATTTTCGAACAGGCGACCAAAATTAATTCTACGTTCGTAGACATCAATTCTTGCAACCCCTTCAGTGACATTTATAAGTCAGGAGTGTATTGTTATCCAAAAGTAACCTCGTGGAATGGGGCCTCGAGTAGTTAAAAGCTGCGCGGGAGATGCTCGTCAAGTCGGTCCCAAGGGAACGGGCCGACTCTTTAGCTCTTTTGTTCGCGGCTCGAACGCGAGCCGCCTCGTTTTGCACGCACAGTATAGAGTATTGATGGCTGAAAAGACAACGTATAAAGTGATACTATTTATCGATTGTATTCAATCGTTTATATTCATTCGCTTATAAGTTGAACTGTGCACCTGAGTCTAAATGGGGATGCCAAGATTGCCTCTGCTCCGAAGTGCCGCCTAAGCATATGAATGCGTACCGGGAGGCGGCAAGAGACGACACGGACCCGACCAACTACTTTTCAGACTGCAAACCGCAGAAATCCGCCTGCATTTCATAAAATCGAATTTTAATAAAAATTGAATTGAGATATACTAAATGCAACTTTAATTTTGATATAACGCTATTTTTTTATTCGTCATCTAAATGAAAAATAAAATGTTTAAACAAGAATTTGTAATTGTAAAATAAGTTATGAATTTAAAATGATAATTAAAAATAATACAATAATTCTTATCCGCTAAAGAAATGCTACTTTTAAACAGAGTTTCGGACCACAACCGTTGCAAACGGTTTATCTAGTTTTAAGACTGATATATCACCACAATCCGTGATTCGTTTGTTGGTATTATCGAGCACGGTAGCGTAATCCTAAGGTCGCAATGCAGTGTATATCAACAAAGCACTGCTAACTCATCAGTTCGTTAGTAGAATGTAGAACTGACCATTGCTAAGCATTCCGTTATTTTATTCAGTACAACTAACTCCGATGTATTCTAAACTCCCTTTAACAAGTATTTTAACGTAAAAATAACACTACATTTTAAAATACTATAAAATCAAAGTACGCAAATTATTATACAGCATACGTATAATGCAAATTAAACTGAAACGCAAAAAAGCGTTTATATATACTCATATTTAATATTAAACAGATGTTGTCAATCACTTCTACAAATGAATTATAAAGGCGCTTTCTGTTTTCATTTGCGAACTCCCAGTTCATTACTTTTACAACTACTTGCCAAGACAATGTAATTAAGTGGCATCCATTTGTAATTTCCTAGCGGTGTGCAGGGAATGTATACTGCAGAACATGGAGAAGGTGTGACTGCGCGGCCCGCTACAATCCCATCGGTATACTAATAAAAACAAGCAGCTGGAGTGTCAATACTTGGAGTCCGCTGAAGAATAATTAGCGGCCGATATTAGCATGCGAGGCGATGGCGCTGCCGCCCCACGTCATGCAAATCTAATTGACCTTGTGTTTATAAATGACCCCGCGGAAGCTGTCACCAGCAATAACGTGTCCCATCAGATCATCCGTCGTCACCAATGAGCTATGAGAGTTTGGAATCGTCAGGGAAAAAACTCTTCATTAGCACTCGGAAAATGATTGCTGTCAGTGGCAGACCGCGTCACACGATTGGTCAATCATTATATCATTAGCGCCAATTCGCGAAACAAAAACGTATAGTTTAGTTTAACTAGCCGCAACGTGCGCATAGATGCGTTTGCCACACAGTAAGAGCGGAGAGAGCTCTGATGAATGCCCGGAATTAATATCATTGGTGATTAATGAAACGGCTGCTGACCGACCGGGAACTTTACACAATAATAGATCACAATACGCATTTGCTCTGTCTGCTTTTGGCACAAATGGGGCCTTTTGTTACACTGTCTCCACTAAGAATATATTTACACATAACTTATCGCGGAAGTAAGCAATTAGAGAAACGGAAAGTGATCAACATAGAACATAACCGTGTAAAACTTAAATACAATTCTCCTCGCATAGGACGGTCAACTTTACTAAACAGAAACATAAAATCAACAGTTGCGCGTATGTGGCAAACTAACCTTTATCGCAAACTTTTTGCAGCTTCCAATTCTTAACGTTACACCATCGCCTGTCCACTGTAATAGCTTCCTCTGTGCTGCCACTAACAACTCTCACAGATGTTCACCGGGACCGCTTTACACAACCAAATGGAATAGCGAACGCCAACTGGCGATACGACCGCTTGTTCTCTCAATTTTAGTTCGTGCTCTAATGTGTAACGCAATTTTCACTCTCATCGACTAAAGAATATACTTTCGCATCTGTAAAGTCAATGCAAATAGAACTAATGTGTAGACGTATGTATGGATTACAATCATTTCTTAAATACTTAATCAATATTTATTAAACGGAATATATAAAACGAACTCTGTCACAAACTTATTTGTAAATTTATATGAAGGAATAAAAATCAAGAAACAATGTGCTAATTCATGTAGTGGACTGGGGACATATACCGACTAAAATTCCGGACTCGCAAGAAATCAATTTAAGTAATCGGAGGACTATAAAAACCGATAAAAGAACGAAATACAGCGTTATCTGTTTCGTATTGTGATAAGGGAGTAACGTGTTGATTGTTCGCTCACTCGCATTCAGGCAAGCTTTGTAAGCAGAGTATAAAGTCAGGTAGCGGAGAGCGTTTTAATAATACGTTTAAAAATAATAGAGTGGAAGCGCTATCGCGCGGGAATTAGGGGACATTTGTCATTCATGATACCTCGCCGTTACGGCCGCGAACTGTCGCCCTATTAATGTTTCAGCGATTGTGTGTTGCAAAGCGCGATAATGCCATTCACTTACATTCACCTTCAAGAAAATAGATAAAGCTTTTATAAGGTGAACGCTTACGCGCGCACATCACGCTATAAGGCCCGCGCACCGCGAGTCGAAACTAATGGCTTTAATAAAAGCCATGACTATAAAAATGTTGATTTACGCTTAGTTACAACGATTACTGATCACAAATTTTTGCTTAAATTCTGGAAAACTCCTAGAATGCATAATTAAAACATTATTCATCATTACCATTTTGTAATTTTCAGACGGTCGCTACATCAATTTGATATCCGTGCTACCTACACCAACCCTGGTATTTAAAAGATGAAAACGTATCATCTCCAATTTATCAAATAAGGCTATCAGGAAAGATACTTTGCTAACAATCTTCAACTAGAGAAAGCTTTGTTGTAATAAAATTAGCAACAGTAACTTGACAGGGGATACAAATCAAATGCCAGCCACAACACACAGTACAGTACGAGAAGAACAGACCGACCACTCCGTAAGCAATGCTGCCCTTTGCCAAGCTAAACTTATCCCTTTTCCTCTATATCTGTAGGGATATTCGCATTTCACTTAGGCAATGTTTTAAACCGGAACGCATCCCGTTTTGAACTTTACCCATTCTCTATGTGTATAGAACGCCGACCAAAGTACAAAATAGATAGCGTAATCTGCATAAGTGCAAAGAAAAATAATTAGTCGCTTGCTCGTTTATTCAGCTTTGCTTTCAGTAGGTGGGAATAATACTTTACTTACAGATCTAGTAGCACTGCCATTTTCGGTAACCTTTTCGACGTAAAAATTAAATTCGTTTTAACAAATCGCTTTTAGCTATTTCTAAAAGCCGTTTTTAAATTTCCATGTCTGTTACCGAGTACCGCTTTAGCGGAAACAAAAATTTATCTGATGGAATCAATTTTCTTGTCCGGCGGCATACAAACCGTAACGGCCGTCTCTTGTAATATGAAGTTATTTATGTAATTTATTTTATTAAAATTACACTTCTACTTTTTGACAAAACGTCATTTCAATTTGCTTTAAAAAGGTTTAATTGATTTTTGAGTTATAAAAGTTTTAAGTTGTATTTCTATCAGAAACAATAATTTAATTTGAGCTAAAATTTAAAGGATTAGAATTTTTAATCGATCGCAATTAAAAATTCGCAAAGTGTAAATTCGTGCCTTCCCAGACTTTAATTTACTCATAATTTTAGGCGCTTTCTTACTTCTTCCTAATATTTTAATCAAACTATTTACCTTAGCCCATTTGCATTTTGGAAGCATAAGGAGTATAAGGAAATGAAACTACTAAAACAATGTATATAGGTAATAAGATTATTTAAAGTTTCAACGGCGCTTATTACTTTCTAAGTTTGTAGAGATACAAACTTTGAAAGTTATCTAGAGATCTGTTTTAAATAATTTGAAGCATTTACGATATCCTCGTTATTAATTAATAATTGTCAATATTTTAGTTTCTACTTTTTTTAAGTTCGATAAATGTTTTTGTAAAAATGTATTTTCTTTAAATTTAAAAACGTACCTGATAAGTTGGTCAGTTCAGTTAAAATCGAAATTATTTTAAAGCATTCCCGTGAAAGACGCGTGTATTTTTGTAAATACTCTGAGCATCCCAACCCTACAAATTCCGATTACAAACTGAGTAAAGCTGTAGCACCGCGTGCCCAACTCGGAAGATCGCGGCGACTAACGCCGATCCGGACGTCGAGCCTATGGGAGCGGTGTCCGCCATTCCACGCCTCCTAATGTTGAAACAAATGCGGTGTGGAACGAAGTAACTGTTGATCTTACACAGTTGTAGGCCCGCGAACTGAAAGATGTTGCTTACGGAAATCTGCACTGGAATGCAATTTCATCAAGAGTATACAACGCCGGAGTATTCTTAGTCCGGATCACAGAGCTCGGCCATACGGAAAACTAAGTTATAGCCTTGCAATTACTGTTTCATTAGATACAAAGTTTTCGCTTGATACGTGTATGTATTTGTTCACTGGCATTAATCTTTTCTCTTAATAATAAATTAACTACAAAATACATAATTGTTTCGATTTATGAGTTCCTTAAAATAATCCTTTTAAACGAAAAAGTAAGTAATATTGTTCAAGTTTCAAAAATATACGAGCGTTACAAAGCAATTCGGAAGTTGCGATATAAAAACGCAGCTGGTATCCGGAACTTGTGCGAATAGAGTGGACTAATTAATAATTGGCTAAATGTTAAGCGGTGACACGACGCCAGTCGCCGCCGTAAACAGTAAGCGAAACGCGTGGCGCAACAACAATGCGGTCGTCAGGGATGCTTAATATACTGCGGCTCGAGTAATGAACGTAAGATGAAACAGAAACAACGATAAACGTCCTTAACACCTCGTGATGAATAGCTTAAGCGTAATACACTCCGTGGCGGGTTATTAAGCGGCGTCATTGTTGACTGATACACATACGAGGAAAAGGAGGGTCGCTCAAATAACAATCAAAGACGATTGCTAGGACACCGTGCCTTACCTTGCCCCATAACTCAACGGCCTTCTATCGCGCTTCGCCAGACCACATTTAATCCCTTAGGACTGCGTACCTCGCCGTACTTCCTTATAAATAAATTTGTAACTGAGTCCTTTATAGAGGCGTAATCATATAAAGAAGAAATACGGTAAAGTTTACGATCATGGGAAACTAGAAATTCTATGACATGAAGCATAAATGTTGAATAGAAAGCGTTACCCTGAAACCAGAAACGGAGATTGGCATTTTATCTATATGATCGTCATCTATGCAACTAGAATAATTGTCAGAAATACGTGAATAAGCCAATTTAAGCTCGCAATATAACGCGTTCAACTTAAATTACCGACGATTTTACTGATATAAAAATAACAATTTGCTTGCTATAAAGCAGTTTTATTCTCCTTTACATGTATATCCATAAAATGCGTTTGAAGAGAGCAGTAATCGTTCGGTTAACCAGCAAACATGAGGAAATACGGTGATAGCCACGCACTGTTGGTAGTGGGAGAACAGCACGTCCCTACAACCCATCCCAGATGCCAGAGCACGAGTGTGTGCCGACGCTAGTGTATACAACGGGTAATGGAAATCGTGACTTACCGCAGCCGTCGCCGCCGCCTCTACGGGTCTCTGCAATACATAATTAAGTTATCGATGTATCAATAACGCATCGATAAGGCAATAAGTCTATCTTATCGTCCTGATAATCTCTGTATCATAGTCTAACACCATCGTTAAATATTTAACAAAGTCGGTCAATATAAACCTTCCATTTTATATTTTAATAAAAGTATCTTGTTGAAAAAAGGGATAACTTTACACAAGACGTCGATATTAATATTATGCTTGACTAGAATTCATTTTAATGCGTTGTGTTCACTCAAATAACTAGAAAGTGAAATTAATATAGAAATTAACAATGCCCATGTAAACGAGTCATTAAATGACCTTTAAATGTCACCGTTGCTGCAGGCGTCACCAAGTCGCTCATTTTACAATACAGGTGGTCTTCAAAAGTTATGATATAGTTGTGTAATAGGATTCGATATGCCAACTCCATTTTAAATCAACGTTTTACGAATACCCATATCAACGTATCGCATTCAATGTCCGTTAAACGCCGGCTAGCTCTTATTCCTATAACGATACTAAAGCACAAGCAGCTTCTGTTCGTCAATTTCATTATTATTCAGTGCACGAGTGCTGTCGAACCGGGCGCCTTGTCATTCTTGTCTTTTTACACTCTATATAGGTACCTTTTTTGCTTCAAGAATAACACAATTTATAGCTTTTCCTAGAAATAATTATCTTCTGACTTTAATTATTTTTTACAATGCAACCGCATTACTTAATTCTAAGTGCTCATTAATAAAAAATTCAACTTCAGTTTCAAATGAACTACTTTTTGTTTAAAACACAACTATTTCTGAATGAACAAGAACGGTGCAAACTAAATATTCTCTATCTAGGTGATCTGACAAGCCAGTATACTGACATTGCCACTCAATCAGGAAAACCGACACTCAATCAAATCTCGAGATCAGGTGCATTGTTACCATACATAGACTAATTCGAAATGGACCTTAACCAATTCGTTTACTCATTGATGTTGTCCAACGTTTGTTATACACCTCTTTAAAGTTACCGAAATTTTACGCTTGATTCTGTTAAAAAATAAATTATCAAACAATTTTAAAATGCTTTAAAATTAATTTTATATTAACTGTGGCAAAAATAATTTAAGTATAGAACTAGTAATTTCTTTAACACGATGAAGGTTATATAGGTATTAATGTTTCTTATAATTATAATTTATGCACAGACTGCATTCATCTACATTTACAATAAATTTATAGTTTTATTTAAATTAGTTTAAGCAAATACACGTTAGTGTATATCTCTAAACTGCTTAATCGATTTTCTTCCTTTATTAACTGTTAAACAGCATTGATGATTGTAACATAATTTCGGTCCCAAAATATAGATTCAATTCATATAAAATATAGATATTGTTTGTTACCAGATTGGCAGTGTATGCAATTTAGAATTTTAAATCGCTGTTACGCTTATAATTTAAGCTAATTAAAAAGGTTTTAGTAGTTTGGT
>JAHWXV010169212.1:0-18903 GCA_024586415.1 Phrixothrix hirtus
CGGAAGACAAATTCAACATTATATATATATATATATATATATATATATATATATATATGTATGTTGAATTTGACTTACGGGTATTTTCCCGCGTTAATATATTTTGGTTCTGAAAAGAACCGTTTGTCTGTTGACGACGTTTCGGTAAAATCACATTTGGCATTTTCAAGTCTGTTGTAATTTTCGACTTCTCGATCTCGTTATTCGTATTGAATTGATGGCCTCTGGAATCGGTCTGTCTTTATATACCCTATTGTTTTCGTGGTTGGTTGCGTTTGACTAAAAGTTCTTAGCACGTCTCCGACTGATAGCGCCTACTGTTGGCGAACTTTCTATACTTTCTCTTTTTATTTTTATCTTGGTTTGCGTTTTTGTGAATTGATTTACAACGGGTTTTCAAGCTGTTGGTAATCTCTGAGTATCATCCCGTGTATTAAGATTGTCTGGTCGTTTTTCTTTTTCTATTGCCTCTCGTATTATTCTCCTTGTTTTCTGTTCAACATTAGCGATCATTTTTGTTTTGACGAAATCGATCTCGTGGGATGTGGCCTTTACGTGTTGTGCCAGTGACAAAGTTCGTCTTGTCTTACACTAATCCTTCTGTTGGTTTGTCCACGTCAGACCGATGACAATCTTGACAATGGATTGCATAAACTCCTTCGCTTTCTAGCTCTATTTTGGTTTTAGGATTGCGGAGCACAGTGCTGATTTTTTTGTCCGCTTTAAAGATTGTTTCGATGTTGTGTTTCTTTATATATATATATATATATATACCTACTTGAATCTAATCTATTCGTTATCTATCCACAATTTCCTATTCTTGCATTAATATGTAACTTATACACTACTGTTTCATTTACGATATAATACAATTTAACATTTCTAGAGATAAAGTTTCTTGTGTTGTACAAATTACTGATAGAGAATGTCTTGATTTTTTAACTGAATCTGAGAATCCATTGTCATTTCTTCAACAGTTAGTTTGTATGTTCTCCCAATGACTGTTGTTGCATTTACCTTACAAGTTCTTTCAGTCCTTGCATTACTTTGGTATAGTTAAAATATTCGCTATTCTTAGGCAAGTAAAGGAAGGGCATAGTCTATAAGAATGGAGAAACGATACAAATCCTGATATATGATCAAACTGCACATCTTCAACATCAGGTGTTACTTGAATCTTGTGCAAACCTTGCTTTTCACTGTTAGAAACAACTTTGATCCTGACCTTAAGTTTCAATTGAAGTATGAATGCATGGTATTTTTGCGTTTTAGTGACTGAAATAGCTTCATTGAATGACTTTTCTAGGAATATTTCTTGTTCTAGATAGCCTTGGTTTATTGCATAAAACAATGCATTGTCGAGATGTGCTTTTTACTTCACTCAAACAATTGTAGAGTCCACTGGACTTTGTAAGCTGGTTTTAGCTGCACGCCTATTAACTGTGCCGCCAATATCTCCACACACTCCTCTACCATGTGATGTTGCATAAAAGTTGCACTCTGCCACTAGTCCATTGAAATGTTCCTCGTGACAACATAAGTTTGAAAAGTTCTTAAACTTCCTGTATTGAAAAGCAGAAACATCACTGAAGTGGTACACCTTCTTGAAACTTGGTAAAATTTCGTCCTTAATAGAATCAATACGCTTTCTCTGAAAAGTGTGTACGAGAACCCTGTTTTAGATAAATAATCGGAAATGAACAACACACTTGTGTGCAAGCATATCTTGATCACTACCTTTATCTTTGGTTTTAAAATACACTACACATAGATCTACGGTAACCATGGAGTTATTTTAGTGAAACTCTTGAGCTCCATGTTGCAGCCAATGTCAATGTCAATGTCAGCAATGACACTGAAATACAATTTCATTTTTTAACAATGGAGATTTCTCAAAAAAATGTGAAGATTGTTTTTGGCAACAAAGTCATGCCTTTTTCGCTGCAGTAATTGGTTGCAGAAATCGTGTACAAAGCCCTCTGTTTCTTTACTCATTATCTCAAAGCTACAGCGATCAACAGTGATCCATTGTTTGTAAATAACATGTTCTACCATTTCTTCCTCTAAGGACGTAAGTAAAGAATCTTTAAAGTTACTTATGTTTGGACAACAATCACATTAATTCATAAAACACAATTTGATTGGTGGATTTCACGTTATTTTAGATATACAATCTTTTTATATCTTAAGTGAATGGTGTGCATCTGGGAGAGTGTAAGCTTGCACTAGTAATCATCAGTTTTGTGTTTTGATGTATGATACTTCGTTATAAGTTGATTTGAAAAGACTAAATTTCAGGTAGATTTCTTAAAATTAATCTCTTTTGAACATGTAAATATGTTCCATCACTATTTCTCCCCATTGACACCTTGAAGTTTTTTCCATGCATTTCTCTACTTGTGTCATCATTGTGATAAAACTCTTTCACTTAGGTAGTAGCTTCTTTTGTTAATGACTTACCCGGGTTTGGATGTGGAGTAGAAAGTATTCCTTTGTTTCAGCTCCCTTATTTTCCTTTCCCGTTATATAATTGCTAACATCAAACTCTTGTTCAATTTTAGCGCAAGGCCAACTATTGGGTAATGAAGTTAAAATTAAAAACATTTCACCCTTGTTGGTAATTTAAATTTGTCTTCAAATTGATTTATAACCTCACTTTGGGAGTCATCATAATCGCATCCTTTTTGATTTAGAATATTCTTCCAGTGGAAAAATGTATTACTTAATTTGCACTTAATTTTTTCTGTTTTCTCTTGATGGTATTTTTTTGAATCGTCACATTCCTTTTTGACACCTGGGAACTCACCCATTGAAATTAATGATAGATTCAAAAGTTTTAAGCCTTCATAAACATCCATAAATTCTTTATCATTAGACCTACGGGTTTTATATTGGCATTAGTTTATGAAGGCTCAACTACTGCTTCAGTGTCATCAGTAGCCATATGTGACTGCCTTTCTTTTGGTAATTTATTTCTACATCCATATCCATATATCGTAGTGAAAGTCCATCATCCTAGGGTTTACACTTTTTAGATCTTTTTTAACTCTGTTACTCTTCCTTAGTGGGTTACAACAAAACACTGACCAACTTTTGTCCATGATCTTTTAGAAAATATCTATATCATTCAGATAAACAGTCAGTACAGTGCACTATATGCGTTATATCTGGCAATTACATTACCTGATATTCATGTTGCTGCAATGAATCATTGCGCTTCCCCTTCACTCACTTACAGTATGGAATGTAGGGATTATCTTAAGAAATCACCGTCTCAACTTTAAAACAGATTCTTTTATTATCTCATAGCATATACCTCTTCAAAAATTTTACATAACTTATTTTAAATTATAATCTCTGTACACTAACAAAGTAATTTAGTAATATTTATTATTTATGTATTTTAGTTGTAATAAATTTTTTTTAAACAAAATTAACCTCAATTTAATAAGGAAACTTAAAACTGCATATTTATTTTGGCTATTTCATGCTTATGGTATAGTAAAACATGGCACTTGCATTAAATAAAATTATCAAGCTTGACAACTATACAACTCGTTATCAATCAATTTACGATGCAGTGCGATAGATAAATATTTATTTCAATATGAACCCAACTTGAAATTTGGTACATATGCTCTTAAAAGGTGAATAAATGCAACACATTGTTTTTCAAAAAAATTTTAAATTTCGATTTTGAAATATTAAAAACATGCCCTTTAAACATTTAAAAATAGACATGTTTCATAATTAAACCAAGTTGCATATTATATTGAAACTTATAAAAATCTGAAAATAAACATAAATTTCCAGAAATTAAGTGATTTTTGAAGTTTCAGAAATATTTATCTCGAAAACGGAATGTCAAAAGAATCTAAAATGTTATATTTTTCGTCTTTTTAATTAGTAAAAAAAATGTACCAAAGATCAACTAAATCGGAAACGTCAAGTTTCAAAATAAGTTTTTACTGGTTGATTTCATCTGAAGTGATCCGGTGTATATATTGCAAGGACGCGATCACATATATAGTTGTATGAGAATGGACTTGCAAGGAAAGCATATATAAAGATGTAAAAGAGGAAACAAGTAGCGCACATAGTAAAATCGGTAAAGTGGCTTACTTGGAGAATAGATCAAGCGCGCTAGGAAAGATATACATAGCAGTCGTACAGATCGTGTTATTCAGGTAGTTGTGGGTTCAAGACAAAGAAAGTGCACTACGTAAATTTGTCGACCAAGCAGCGTTAGTATACCCAACTGTTTTGATTTGAGCGATATTCATCATAAGCGTGATACTACTTGTGGTTCCCGTTCTTCCCCAAGTACGAAAAACGGCCAAAAACAGAAGATGAATAAACAGCAGATAGAGGACAGATAGAAGGGTGGGAGATACGGAAGAATCCGATATCTTTAAATTGATCCTGGGAAGTTGGTGAATATACTTGGACAACTAGGGAGCACGAGATGGTAAAGCAGCAGCGGCGTTTTTACATACGAAAGAAAACCTCGGATCAGATGAAAAGATTAAAGTAAAGATTAGACGTCGGTGTGGAAGGGCAAGTTGGTGGCAATTAGAAAAGTCCTTACTTTCGGCTTATTGCGCACCGATATATTAATCAAGCTGGCGACTTTCAAAGACCTTCTACCACCGCCGACAGCCTTACACGAAATAATCTAGCCACCGAACAGGACCCAAATGGGGCAATTATTAAGGAACACGATACCTTAGGAATTAGTTAAGCGGAAACCGAAGGAAGAGGCGCGCGCTAACCGAGAATAATAGTAGGTGACGAATATAAAGCGTCTGATGATTAAATTCATTCCCAACTTGCGCATAAGTACGGTCACCTTGGTCTCGCTTAACGCTCGAACCATTCAGCTTCTTGCTTGCGGAACATTTGCTTGATATTTGTTGAACTGCGTATCCGCTCCTGTTGACACCATTTATGTTCTCCTCGAATATCCTTTCGAATGGTATCAGCGATGGCTAGTCTCTCTAATAATATGTTGTAACATGATTCATAGAATTGGGAATTGTGTCAATTCATAATAGGCCTATAAGAAGAAATCATAATTTAGTTTGAGGTGAATAAACATGCTACAAGTGATTCAATGATTAAGCGATGGACTAGAAACTGGAGATGGGCGAGACGGCCAACCGTCTGTGGTCAACGATAATATGTAGGTAACATTTAAGAAAACATTCACGGGAACAAATTATTCAAAATTTCGTCTTTCTTCCTGCATCTCACAAATTTCACGGTTAACGTATGAGAACAAATTGTTTTCATCACAGGCAGTATCATTTTACGTTGCGGGTATCAGAAGTTGGTACCTCTCTACAAGTGCTAATGTTGGAAATTATGTAGAAGAGTATTTTAAGGTATTCCAAATACGATGAAACTAACCTGTTTTGAAAATATATTTGCATTTAATTTGAATAGCCAATTGAAGTTATGTTTTTGGATACGTTTTGCGAAATCGAATAATGTTTTATGAGTTTTTACAATATCTAATCGACTCTCTAGTATTAATAGCTATTCGTTTGCAAGCGAATTCACTTGAAATGACTACCGTTTTTAAAGTATTTTTAATCTGGAAGAAATGCTGTAGAAATCGTATTTAGATAGTAGTGCCATCCATTGAAACTATTATTTTAGTTTCATTGTAAATTTTTGATAATATTTAATTCGTTAGTTTGCTTTTTGTACTCATAATTATTGAATTCCTGTTAATTCTTAAATTGGTAGAATCGCTTTTATTCTCAAGTAGATAAAATCAATAGTATTTTAAGCATTGTTATTTGTGTATAATGTATACTATAAAATCTATTGTATTCAGGCCTTGCAGAAATACTACGGAATATAATTTGTAAGCGTAAAGAGTCAATAGAATTTTGTTGCTATAAAGCACAAATATCTAAAACGATCTAAGTTGTTACATCCCCTATGATTTTGTAAAACTTTTTAACGAGGAAAATAAGTGGGCTGTAAGAAAGTTGCAATTTAAACGATTAGTGCGCCCTTTACGTTACCCACAACTAATCCAGAAAATCCACTTCAAAACAATAATTCAATTTAGTTCTCTTCACTTAACACCCTCATAATATATACTTGCAGCTGCATTCGAATAAGACAGTTCTATTTGTTTCTCTTGATTCTTACAAATGAGTATTATAGTTCTAAGAATTGGTGAATCCAGTTTTATTTTTGTTAAATTGGTCAACAGTAGGTTGTAATCGAAATTCATTTTTATTACTGTTTATAACTTGAAATTATTTAATCTTTTGTTTTGAATGTTATGTAGATCAAATTTTGTTACGTTAGAATTACTTGTAATACTGTTAAGAATACATTCCAATTAATAAATACGTAGTTCTAGATTTTTTGCACTGAACCTGCAGATAATAAATTATGCTAATAATTTTTACATTAAGTTGGAGGCTAACACATATCTGTAATTTAATAAGTTCAAATTATATTAGTAGAACAGTAACAACTGACAGTTTCAAATAATAAATTAAATTATAACAAAATTTCAACTTTGTATGTTGTCGTTCCACCTTAACTCTATTTTCGTATTCTATTTTTGCCAAGAGGTAATGCCTAAAGCAATTTCTCGACGATTTCATCGTAAGCTAATATTCACTATTGTTTGTTCCTCCTGTTCTAGCCTAAATAAACACAGACACGCTTAAAAGCTTATTATACACATCTGGGTATATAGTGGTAACTTTCAACTGAGGCGTAATCAACTACGGTTATTCATTCTTAGAAGAAAAATTTTTAAAGATGTCCATGATAAACCTGGAAAAATAAATTTTTCTTTTCACAGCATCTTTTATTATAATGTCGCATTTTTTCGTAATATTTTCCTAAAGATATACCCGAAAGTATTCTACTAATATGTATTGTAAACGCATTGGAAACCTAATTTATCTAATAAATTAAGCTAAATTCATAATATTATGCAAGCCCTTTCATTTAGTGTAGTAATTTATAATGAACTGTGTATTTAGATCTGTTTAAGAAATTTATAGAATATTTTCATTCCAGTCGTAATTACTAAATTCTTAATCACACTTTAATTACCTTAAATGGTACCCATATATACATACGTGAAATAAATATTGTTGTTTACCGTAATTATTGAATTAATTATATAGAAAATACCGCACATTGGCACCATATACAATATTTTCTGATAAGTTGTCGTTTCTGCAGATACTCGGTATTTTCCCACTATAAAGGGATAAACTTTCGATTGTCCATATTTAATAAATAGAACACTATATTTTTGATTTAAATCATAAACTTCTAAGTTTTATATTAAAATTTAATACTCCAAAGCAATACAGTTTATGTGATTGTCATTACTATTGGCACATGACTGCATACTCAAAAAAGTTTAAATTACTTATTAACTGTTTATACTGGAATTTCATCACTAACTTGTTTATTCTAATGTTTCAGAATGGTTGCTGTATACTCTCGATTTCAGATATATCCACAAAAAATAGTCAAGTGGAGATGTATAGGGTGAATAAGCGGGCCAATGTTTGTTCCTCCTTTGTCAGATCAGACGACCGCAAGCATTTGCCTTATACTTAGATTTGCAGAACATAAATTGACCAACGCTCCATTGCGAATAAAGCTTTTGATATTCGACGTAGTGTAATTTGTATTCCATGGATATTTTAGCAATGCCTTTTTCAAGTGTAGCTTTTAGTACACCTTTTAAAATTTAACCCTTCTGAAGTTACGCCTCTGTTTTTAAAATTTGTCATGTTGTTGACTTTCCGTATTTATTTGTACTTTTGGAACTAAATTGTAATAATTTTTAAATCTGTTATTATAATTCAATATTTACTTGTGTTTCCTTTAAGCATGAATTCATATTTTCGTAATGATTCCGCAAATTATCCCTAAACAAAAAAAAATAATACATATTTTAAATATTTTTACACTTTGTGTTTTATTTTGCGCGTAATATTCAAGTACTTTGATGAAATTCTTAGTCGTCTGACACTATAACATAGATACGCATTAAGATAGTAACCCGCCCTATGAAAATTAAATGCCTTTTAATACTAGAATTGTGTGCTAATTATGTGTTAATTTTGTGCCGAAAAAGTAAATGTGTGCTCGAAAGATTTAGCTGAAAAAATTAAAAATTTATGTGGTGTTAGCTTAACATTAGGCATAGATTTATGTGATAATTATATGCTTTCAGATGCGCCATAAGGGGTTTCGGAAAAAACTTATATCATCGTAAGTGAGTTTGGTTTACCGAAGTATGTGCTCTCAAGACAAGTACAGCATGGTTTTTGTGCTCTGCACTTTAACTGATAGAACAGCTTCGGGGACCCCCCCCCCCTTCTTAGAAGAGTAACCCATTATTAATTATCAACATATCGATTTTTTCTTGTGTGCTAACTTAATCTAAAGACTAGCTAAACCATTTAAGCACAAAATTTCCTTTCCCGCCGCAAAACGAGCACATAATTCTAATACTCAAAAAAATTTAATTTTCAATGGTCGGGGTGCTAACTTATGCGTGTTAGGCACAAACGTATTTATAACGTAAGTGTACATGTAAAATATCTAAATAAAAGGTTATATATTTTTAAAGTAATTTAAGTCATACTGCCATGTATAAAATTAATTATCCGCGGTTAAACGCTAAGAGATTTTTAACTGAAATATTTAAATATCGTTCGATACTCTTGAAATTACACAAACACGTGCGCGCGCGCAAACACGCTCGCGCACACGCACATGCACGCACACACACACACACGCACACACACACGCACGCACACACACACGCACACACGCACACACGCACACACACGCACACACACACGCACGCACACACACACACACACACATGTACACACACACACACACACACACACACACACACACACAGAGAGAGAGAGAGAGAGAGAAACACACGCACACGCACATCATATTTAGAAATAATGTGTTTAAACAAGGGGTGTACTTGTCTGCATTGAAGTTATATTACAGGACATAAGAACCTAAATTGAAAAAAGTACGTAACATTTGTTAGTGCGTTAGAGTAGTTTGACTTAAAATCAAAATATTACCAGTATACACTGAATAATAAGTATATCATTTAACGAGCATACAATGTAGGCTATTATTGAACGAGTGTGAAGTGCGGTAACGACACGAATGTAGCGAATTAAATGCCGCATTTATCTACGACTACTTAAATAATTCAATATTATTGTTTAATATCGTTAATTTTGAATTCAAGTGTATTGTAAAATTAACATTAAAAATGATATGTTATTGAGGTATTTTACTTGTTATTAAATGACAACTGTATCATGGTGTACATTATATAAAGCCACATTGTACATATTCAGTAATAAGCACATAATGTAATTATAGGTTATATATAACCTAATCATATTGACCGGTTAATAATATATACCGTTAGTAGATAAAATAGTTAAAAATAAAAGACGCTTTATTTAAGAATTGTAGATAAAATAATTTAAATAAACGAAGAAAGAAACGTTATTTAATGTTTTACAAGGTGGATGTAAAATGTTCTTATGGTGTAATTGTAGATAAAATAATTTACATAAATGAAGAAATAAAAGTTATTTAATGTTTTACCAGGTGGATGTAAAATGTTCTTATGGTGTATGGTGTAGTTAAAAATTTAATTTTGTATTCGTAGTCTAGTAAACTAATTAACAAGGTTTGACTTCATTTTAATAAATTCATTAGAAATAATAAACTCAGTTAAACTCAGATTACATTTAATAAATTTATGTTAAACATTGAGATTAAACGCGAATTCCAATTCGTATTTAGAACGATAATGGCTACTTTAAACGTTACAAATTATTTTCTTAAGCTTAATTAGCACAATCCAAACATTTTCACATTAAAGCTTGTGGCTTACTGGATGTTTAGTCTAAAGGTAGCAGAGCGAGCATTTAGTTACGGAACCTTTGTTCTAAAGATATAGCGACATTTTAACTTTTTCTTGTGAATACTACTTACATACATAGACTTTTTGTCAAAAATATATTTCACAAATAACTTTAATTATGAAATATAGCTAACTAAATATTCTTAAGAAATTTCTCATTGCATAATTTACACAAAATATTACCAATTTTAAAAAATCTCATATTTTAGAGGAATTCACGTCCTCAAGTTCTTTTACACTGAATTTATACTTTTTGTAAGTATAGTTAGCCCTCAAATGTACAAATATATTCAACTGTACAGTAACTTAGTTCATAATCTACTCAAATTATGTAAATCAGATTAAACTTTCATGTTTATGTAAATTCCTAGAGATACAGATGTGTAATATTTATGGATACCTACATACAATATGATACATGGTAAACAAATATTGAAATAGGCATCCAGGTAACTAATTCCAGAATAAATAAAAATTTTATAGTTACAAATTCAACAACAATTAGAACATATAATTTTAATGTTAACACTCTGTATCTGCTCTGACTAGGGGAATACGAGTACCCCGTGCTTAAAAACACATTGGAATGAAACTTTGCACATATATAAAACATGGAAAAAGGTCTATACCCATTTCTTGTATCTGCGCTAAAAGCCATTTAAAGGGTGAAAACGACCTCCAAGATTGGGTACAGATATTGCTTTTTCTTAATTTTTTCGAAAATCAAAGCAAATAGAGAAAATATTTCGATTGAGGCTGCCATTTATTTTTAAAAATCTTACTATTGATGTATATTACAATCCAGTAAAGGACCTTTAGGGGGTTAAATCTAAAATTTAGGAGAAAATTTGGGGTAAAGTTTGAAATTCAATCAAGATTGTATTTCTTTCATAAACCGCGTTAAACTTAATAGTTTGTATGCTTTTAGGCGAACTTATCTAAGAATAAAATCAAAAAGGTGCAATATTTACAAAATTCTTACATTCTGTTATAAGTTAAATAGTGCAGTGTTATGTTGTGTGATAATTGGATTGCAGCTTACGTAGGATATGGTATTTTTGTTTTTCGATAATGAAAGAGTGAAGTCCGCTCTCAAGTTAATTTGTGTAAATAGTATTTAACTAAACCCATTTGTCTTTAAATATACATTTAGATACAGCATTTCCAACTCGCGTTACCTTTTAAAGTTAAATATTCTTTTTGAGATAATCTAAAAGCAGTTTCGACATATTACAATTCTAAAAAGAAATATTGCTAAGCTTAGACTGGTTGAAAACAATAAAACGGTACGCCGAGCGAATATTTCACTAGTGAAGTAATTTCATTTGAAATCGGCCTTTCACAATTACAAGTATTACAACATGCTAAAAATAATACTGAGTAATCTCTAATGTCCTTAAATTAATTAAAAAGTAAATTTAGAAATATATTTATAAATTCTTGATAAACCTAGTTTTATACGCTTTAAAATTATGTTAAACAATTAGTGTACATTTTGAAGTAATGAGATAATTAATATAAATATTCAAAAGCTAAACTTAATACTTGTAAAATTATAAATTGACAAGAAAAATGATAAATTCATTTATAAAATAGATTATATGTATAACTTTCTCTATATTGCATTATAATTTAGCATAAATACATATATAAGCAAACTCAGAGTAATTATAATATGAGTTTCCTTGATATATAGGCTACAGCTGACGATTCTCGCAATGTAGGTATGTTTCAAATGATCGTTTTAGGCACATACTTTTTTTACATAATGTATATCTTATTGTATCAGTGGAAACAGACGCAGCAGATGATGGTTGAGTATTGATATCGATTTAAAGAAGGCATATTATATAGCATTGATAAAAGAAGCAGACTGTTGATTTATATATCCACATTTACACCAAGTATATTACAATGAGCCTTTGAATCACGATGATAATAACAGATTATGTTAACGGCTGCAGTTTTATAATATTATTTCTTAAGAGAAAATTAATGTCATCACTAGAAATTAAAATCAAATCAGATAACGTTCGATCATAATAAATGCCCCGCCGTTTTAGGTGGAATGGTTGCTAATTTCACCTTCCTACATTCAGGAATGACAGTTTCTCCAGCAGCAGGACATTTTCCACTTTAGTAATCTAGCACTAAACAAGACTTTATAGGAAATTTAGGTAAATATACATTTTGAAAGCAACTTTTAAAATGTTCAGTTGTTAACTTTCCAGTCTTTCATGCCGAAACATACAAATATTTTGCTTGAAATAGTGACTTTTTCACTAGTGGACCCAAATTCCTTGTAGCTTATTTTAACATTAAAAATGGAGGCAAAAATAATACAGTATTTCCAAACGGCATATTGTAGGTTGGGTGGAATAGCTATGTATTGTAGAAGGTATAGATTGAATTATAGCGTCAATTAAGCTTGAACATTTGTAACGGGACGAAAAGTGTCTTGGGCCTTTGATGATCGAGGAGAATGCCGTCTTTGATATCGAATCAGCTCGTTGCTCCGGCAGCTACAGTGAAGCGGGGGCATTTTACCGTTTTTGTTCGTAATAATTGAGCTAAAGAAAGAACTTGAAGTCTTACATCACTTAGTCAAAATTCTGGTTTTGATCATTTAATTTTGTCTTTCTCCGTTTAGTTGTGAAATTTTTGGTTTCGTGTTCTTTATGGGAAACCCACAATGGGTGAATTGGGTGCAACCCAGCGTGCCCTCTTAGAGTGAATCCCCTATATTTCTGATATTTCCAATAGAACTGTTTCCTTTTTCCCCTCCTCTATCTGTCTGGGATTATGGCCGTGTTCTTAAGGGAGTGCTTCCAAATCCTGAACAGCTCCTTTCCTCCCACCTTTTATATCTCTTCCATCTTACTTACGAAATAGATAGGTAGTGTCGTTTTATTGTACAAATATTTTTACGACTTTTGACTTTTGATTTTTTTTTACTTTCATAGAACTTACGCATTTATCTGTTTGACGTCTACTTATTAGGTTAAGAATACAATGATGTATTCTTTTGTTTGTTTGGTTGAACTCTTGTAGTCTGATATTGTTAGTAATTCTATTCTATAGGGAAATGCTGCTGTAGGATCGGGACAACCATATCCTTGAACACTACAACAGTGAGGTCGCTTAAGTTATCGGGCTAGCCCTTGCTTTGATAGCCACTGTTCTCCCGTCCTGATAATTTTTTTCCTTCTTCGCTACTTTAGCGACTTTTCCCTGTCCGTGGACAAAGGTTATTGCATTTCGGTGGATAACTGGAGTCATTTTCGCCTCCTAACCTTCATTTTTCTTCCGATCCTATCCCGTCTTCTTTCTTTTAGATGAGCTATCCTCATCGTAGGTCCAGTCGGAGTCCCTTCCTTAATTGTTGCGAGCAGGATTGTACCTCGGTTGGGCGGCCATTGTGCATGGAATGCGCTCGATCTCGCATCCTTTTCTGCTTTATAGAGTAGAGCACAGGAAATCGTTGATTAGGTGGGTTAGTTCAGCTTTGCCCCAATATGTTCTAATTGGGAGCTACTCCCTCGGATAGTTCCTTAATTAAGTTTACCGAAAATGCTGTAGAGCTTTGAAATCCGATGGATACAGCCGTCAAGCCCCGTTAGGGCGGAATGGCAAGGACCAGGGCTTCACCCGCCGCCTTAACGTCCGTGCGGTGGTCGGCTGCGTTACTGTTCCTCAGTTGTCACCTATTGGGCGACCTGGCGTTACACCTATCCCAGGTTCTCGTTCGATAATCTCGATTAACGTTTGTAATTTTTGTTTGGGTCACCTCACGGCCTCACACTTTTTGTCGCTTCACTATATGGTGTGTTTTGGTTTTGTTTTGTTAACTATCACCGTGCTTTTGGATTTCTCGCTACGCTTTCGGCTTTTTCGTGTCATTTTACTTTTCGCGCTCTTTCCTGGTCGATTTTCTACGAAAATCTCTCCGCCGTTGGATGTCGTAAGCGCGTCCAAAATTCCTACATATATCTTTAAGAAAGAAAAAAGACGTAATAACAACAGAGGTACCGGTTGGATTGTAAATCCGCACACACTAAACTCACCCCAAAGATCACTGAAGTCCGGTAAGAAGAGGAAACGCGACCCAAAAAAGTTCAAAAAAAACATCAAAACGCAGCAAAAACGGAAAGTACAACAACAAAACACAAAAGATAGTTTCGATACAAAAGACAAAAGATATTGATGACACATGCCGTGCCAAAAAAATTTGCAACAAAATCAGTACGAAAACTTATCAAAAATCCAGAACAAAATTGTGACAAAATCGATAATACAATTACAAAAACGGGAAAATTCCGTTTGCAGTATAAAATTCTCCAAAGAGAGAACCACAAACGAAACCAAAAAATTCATAAAAAATTACACTTATATAAAAGCACGGTAGTCAAAGTCAGTACATAAAAGAACGTCACAAAAATGTTCGAATGCAGGCAGTTACTGCAAACGAAACGGTAAAACGAGAAAAAAATTCGAGTGTAGCCATTTACTGCAAACGACACTACAAAGCTAGAAGCCAAAGTAGGCACACAATAAATAATTACATAAAGGAATAACGATAGTCAAATTCGGTAAAATACGCCATTTAAGGCATACTCAAAATTCATAATTTCCAAACAGGAAATAACGGTACTCAGATCCGCTGAACGTTAAGACAGATTCGGTAAATAAAAGAAAGCAGTTATAATTCGACTAAGACTGTAGTCCAAAATTGCGCAAAAGCTTTAAAATTGGTCGTAAGGTGGTAAACAACATTCAATACAAATTCGGTAGAGTAAACATGACAAAATCAAGATTAAAATTGATATATTCGGTTGCTAAATCTAAAAAAATCTGGAAAAATATCTAAAAACGAGTAGCTAACAAAAGAATCCTAACGACTACAATTATATTAAATTAAAACTAAATTTACCAACAAAATTTACAACCACAAGTTGCATACAAAATTTAAATATTTAGTTCAGATACAAATGAAATTGTCTGCAAAAATTTTACTTCAAAATTTATTAAATGGAAGGCAAGATTGATTCGTCGATATTTAAAATTCTTTTCTGTAAATCAGAAGTAATATAGACTTTATAAAACAAGAATATATGTAATTTAAAATTCATTTTGTAAATTATTCAAAAAAAACGCAAATATTCTATAAACGATGCTCAATTAGCCTGCTAAAAATTAAATATTATAGTAATTAATTATATCAAAACCTTTTTCAATGTGTTGTAAGCTATAAAATTCTAAAAATAGACTCAAAAGAATGTTAATTAGTCTATGTGTGTTTACTCCGAGATAGGGATCACGTTTTCACGCCTGTACGTGTACTCTTCCAATGACAAATAAATTCTTTACCATGGTCGTCCAATGAAGGGTTCTACTAATTTTTAAATAGGCTTCCAAATCTAATAACAGGACGGCAGATAGAAGATCATGATGTGATAGGGTGTTAAAGTCGTCAACGTGGTAAGTTCGTCGCCTCTTACGACTCCTATCCTAACACGCGGAAACGGTGTTCTACTCAGCCCCACATTTCAGGGCACCAAAATTTTATAACCGGACGAAAAATGTCTTGGGCCTTTGATGGTCGAGGGGAATTCCGTTTTTGATACTGAATCAGCTCGTTGCTCCGACAGCTACACTAAAGCGGGGGGGTTTTACCGTTTTTGTTCGTAATAATTGAGCTAGGAATTCAGGACGGCTTTCAAACAGTCAAAATTGGGCTAATGTCGTGATTTTGGGCGCCACCTTATCTGTTTGTCAAAACGGAGGTTTTAAATTCTTGGAGACTGAAGGACAAGGACTTTCAACTCCGACTGTAAATGCGTTGATTGTATTCGCAGTACTTACAAGGTACTTGATTTCTCGTAGACCACTGCAGAAGCCCTCCTAGAATGGTATAGTTAGACTTACAACGTAGGGGTGTTCCTTAAATACTTAAATCTATTATTTTCCTGTAAGAAAGTTATTGTTATAATGATTACTAAAATTACGAAAGATTATGAAATAATAAAAGCATCTGGTTTTGACTAAACGGTTATAATAAAACAATATAATTTATACATGCAATTAGAACACATTTAGGTATACAATTAATTACTAACTAACAAATTGATTATAAACAAAAGAGAAAAAGAAGGGATCCTCAAAATTACTCATATGAAATCTAGTTAACTATTAACAAAATATTGACCCATTTTATTAAATGTGGTCCAAAATAGCAATCATTAACTATACTAACAATTTGTCTTGACTTTAAATTTAAAAGAGTTCACATAATTAAATAACAAAAGCTCTAACTGAGACTTGACGGTAATAACCTCCCCAGCGAATGGTTATGACGTTATCAAATAAATATTGGGGGTTGAGGGTTGGATTCCTCTGAGTGAACTTGTTGGTTTGTCAAGTGGAAAATGCGTTAATAACAGAAAAATGGCCATTTACTTGTGAGTGCTTGAGATTTGTGACGTTAATAGCGGGACTCGATGACTGCCTTAGTTTCTTATTATAATGCACCTGGAGTACTTTCCAAACATCCGATGACCCTTTTGGCCTATTTGGGCGAGGATTACGCAAATGTGACCCAAATCCTACTTGATTCGCAAGAAGATACCACTTAACCTGATTCTCTACGATTCAGACAGTCGATAGTTGATACGGGTAGCTAGTTCGTATTCTTGAATTCAGAAAGGGCAATGCTTTACGATGACGTCACGCCTCGTTAATACGTGCGTACACTTGAGAGCTCTTGTCTCAACTAAAATTAATGGCGCATTCCTTTGCCTTGAAATTGCCGGGGAAAAGGGGGGGGGGGTTCGTGGTCGCCGGTTATTTATAGAAACAAACATGGTTTCGTTAGAAGCTGAAGTTATAAATTGTTTTTACACTCGTAACCCAGAGGTTTTTAAAAGTTCTTTATTATAAACGAGGTTTGTAATGACCTGTAAAATCCTTATTTGTAAATTTTGATCTAAATTGAATACGGGTATTTTATACATTCGATTATGTTCTTGATTCGATTATATACAGGGTGCTCCCAAATTAAAGATAGATTTTGTAGGAATTTTAGGCGCGCTTACACCCTTTTTCTCGCAAGCTTCAACCTAAATGACATAAGAAATTGAATCTGCTTTGACTAAAATGATATATATTTGTAAACCATACGTATGCTCATAATATTTTACTACGCTAATGAACGACACATGTTTGTTGTAAAGCTATATCTTTCTCCTTTATTGTTCTTGTAGTAAGTTTGATTATATTTCGTGAAACTATGACAAGTCTTTGCATAAATAGAATTAACCAATGATTAGAATACCTAAACGCTGATAAGTCTGTTAATGTTCATTGTTGCAGGTTTAAATCATGAAATGTACATTCTCATACCGCTGTATGGCTGAAAGTGGCCCAAACGGATAAACTAATAAACTATAGCTTGTCGTCTTTACCGCCACCTTCTTCTAGTTGCTTTTTACATGTGTTTAACCGGCGATTATCTTTTATTCACCTAAATTTGCTATGAACGAGTTCCAAACTCAATCGTCTCTTGTTGTCACGCTTCCTTTATTCTAACCGCATCACTTTTATTTATGATATGGATATCCTCTATTTCTCCATATCAGCAACATAATTCGTAAGGCGTTATGCTTTCTTCGGATTGTTCAAGGTATTTCCTGTAGTTTGGCGACCATGATCCTCGAGAAATCACTTTCCAGTATGCTCTGTTAACAGGCGTTTAATTCTAAAATCAAATTATAGATCAATATCGTACACAGCATTGATTAGGGTATCTTCTTTAGTTATATCCTTCAGTAAGTCATGTAATTCCATTTCGCAATACGTTATAGTATAGGAAACGAAGTTATTTACTTAAAATATTATTATTAACATACGAAGTGTATTAGTCAAGATTATTTGCGTCATATTATAGTAATTGTGAAAGCTGCTTTCAAATAGAGTTACTTCACCAGTTAAATATTCGTCCAGCCTGCATTTTTATTATTTGCGGTAAACCTAAATCTAACGACAGTCCCTTTTTTAGTACGAAAACACGTCGAACCTGCTTTTAGATTATCGTAAAAAAACTATCAGCTTCAAAACCAGCGAGATTTGGAACTGCTGTATCTATATTCAACTGTAAATGACTTTGTTTAGGTACTACCGAGAGAGCAGTAAAATGCAAGATCCACGGAAACCGTGGATTTCTGAACGCATGTCTGAAACCGTTAGGTATAATTTTTGTTATGCCAGATTATCATCAATTTGAAAGTTTGGGGTTAAAATTCGTAAGGTTAAACAAAAAGAACTTTTACTAGTATCATACTTCAGAAACGAGTTTAAAAATGAAAACTATGGGTGGCACTATTCATATCAAGAACGTTACGTGGAATTTAAGGTGTAATCTCACAGCGAAATTGACAATAAGTTCAACTTTATTACAGACGTTCTCTTTTTTTACATGCCAATTTAATTAAATGAAAACCAATTTCTTCATTAACCTACTGGTATTAAAATTATAAAAATAAACATGCAAACAAATACCAAAAACATGCAAGTTAAAATCTAACTATTTGTACAAATTATTTGAACCAAAATTACACTTAAACTCTTAAGAAGCACCCCTCTATCAACGAACTCGGTTAGAATACTCTATCATGTGTTTTTCTATTCCAATTAAACAATACTTTTAAAAAAACCTTACTGCATTATATGAAACTTTAATAAAAAGTCTTAAACTCTTTGAAAATGTTTTCATTATTAAATCAGTTTTGTAGACGAAAACATTAGGAGAATACCTTATACTTACTATTATCCAATAAATTTGTTATTTCTATTTACTTCTAATTAATTTGCATTAATCAATATATATATATATATATATATATATATATATATATATATATATATATATATAT
>JAHWXV010169300.1:0-14957 GCA_024586415.1 Phrixothrix hirtus
ACAGCGTACGGAAGGTTTTCTCCATTGGCAAGAATGTGCCTGTTAGTAAACAGCATGGAAGATTTGGACTTCTTTGGGATAGACTTTATTAAATTCAAGGTTAATTTAAGAAATAATTTAAAAATGTAGATTATGTAATAATATTATGTATTGATTGTGTATTGGAATTTTCCGTAATAAACGTTATTATAATGACGCACAACATAAATAATTTAGCCTCCCATATATTGGAACTTCGGGAGCGCGCTCGCCAGACATAACACATCACTCCATAGCTAGAATCTTTAATTTCCCCTTACACAAAATGAATATCAATATTACTTCCTAATATAAAACTATTTTTCTTTTTACATTCACTTGATGATTTTCTTATCTTGTTCAAAATATAACGTTCCACACGTGCAACCTAAAGTTGTTCCAAAAAACTATCAACTAATTACGGCATATTGTAATTTAAAATTAAGGTACTTTAGTTTTCATTGATTTGAATTTGCCATTTTAAACGAAAATGTTTAACTAAATTCCAAAATGAATGTATAGGACATAATTTATTTAACAATTTGGCAATTAAAAATATAAAAGGAGTGCATACTAAACTGTTTTAAAATAATGCAAATTGATACGGAAACTAGCTTTTAATCTTAAAAGAAATTAATAAAGGCAATATAATCTATTGTAACGGCAGTAGTGTACAGACTCAATTTTTATGAGCAAGTTAAAAAGAAATCGTTGACATATTTCGACAAAACGATACCATTTGTTTGACAAACGATAAGCAACTGCGAAATGTAATTAAACCCAGATCATTACTATGTCATTTACATAGGAAAGTTGCTTTCAAATTATTGCTCACTACCTGCTGAAACATCGCCATCAAGCGAACGTCCATTATCATGGAAAATCATAGCTCAATCGTCAAGTCGGATATTTAGGTAAAATGCCTGGCGATTGGTTGCGCGATGTCCTTTTGCGTAGTCTTGCAAGTCACAACGATTGTCATTTACCATTAAATTCGAATCCAACTATAAATATTAACTATCCTATTGCCGATAACGTTTTAAACAGCCATTTTATTCCTCATGGTGGTGAATGTTTACTTTATAGTAAAGAAGCACATCAGAAGCAGTTATAGATTAAAGACTATTTACATCTAGACCATATGCGTCGTTCACAAACAATGCCACATTATTGCATTGTATCACAAAATTAGCATGGTTTATTAACCAATGGAAATTTATCCAAAGCAGCTTGGGACACGCGATTAAACAAAAGTGGATCTAGCTATGTATGTTCGTATAAAATCGGAGTATCATTTTTACCAAAAGATTTTAATGAGTCGTATTTTCAAATTAAAGGAAATGGCGAGTTATGTCGATTATTTCACTTTATTTATTGCAGTTCTACAGTTCTAAAGATAAACTATAAGTGGATCACCGGGCCTCAGATTGATTTATCTAAGTTACTGAGCAATTGCACTGTAACTTTGCGATGTTTCATCGATTCTAGTTGTTCACGAAAAGACGCTAATTTTAAGTAGTTTTTGACTTATATAACTTTTCCGCAGTTGGTTCATCCAATAGCCTACTTACTTTTGAATTTAAACTAATGAGTTGCTTCAGACGGTTCTCACGTTAATTTGCACAAATCGTGTCAATTTGTGGAATCCTAGCTTTAACTCTTAACTTAGATATGTTTGATAAACTCACTCTTGACATTGACATTGTCTCACATCAGATTTTTAGGAATTGAAAACACCTAAATAAAGTAAAACAAGAGATGCACTAAACACATTATTACACAAATTCGTAGTCCAAAGGTCACATACACATAAAAATTGGGCAAACAATTAAACAATTCTTAAAACTAAGATAAAAACATACATATGCTTAATTTTGAACAAAGGGTGTTCGGAATGTCAGGATGGTAGATTCTTTCGCTAACGCGATGGAAAAGTGCTAAAGAAGATTATCACTTACTGTACTCGTTGTATAGTGGTAGAATTTTAGCCACAATTGATGTCCGGAGACCGGAAAGATAATCACTTAACTGCTTCACACCTTTCAATTTTCATACATAAATTATGATTTACCCATTTCCAAACAATTCCATTGGAGGTGCAATTTTTAATAGATTGGCTGAAAATAAAATATTACCGGCACTTTAGGTGTTATTGAATGCTTTTACTAATCTAGCATTTTTATATGAAGACACTACTAATTTTACTGGATTTTCGAAAGAAAATCGACGGTATACGGACCCTACGTTCCACTTGTCAAGTTCATAATCCCTTCACTAACTAATTTGTTACTTGACTGCGTCACCGGCTTTATAAGCGGTGCCAAAGTCCTTCAATATCGCTCTTCAATTTCATATAGTTGCCTGTTCGAGAATTTACAATAGACCAACTTTATTTTGAAATGAATAATACCAACTTTTAAAAACGAAACTGGCCGCTAGAATAATATGCTTCCTAGTGAGTTTCTTGTAAATGTACTAATGGACGTAGTCAAGGTCACTTGCCTATTTATTAAAGCAACCTATATTTTTACACAAGGAATGATGAATTTAAAGTTTTTAATTACTAACAAAATGAGAAGTACGTTCTTGCGTATTTTGTTATGACGAAACAATGATTTACCGAGGAACTTGAATCATTTGAGTTTGTTTTAAATTTTTAAACAACACACTATGTTTAGTAGAATTATAATTTACGATCTAAAGAAATCCCATAATTATTATAGTTATATATTTGGAATGCTTTTACAGGAGAATACATTTAAATAAAATTGCAAATTTTATACGAACAAACAAATATGCATACCTTACATTAAAACTACAACACCACAGGGTGGTCATAAAAGACAGCAAGAGCTGACAAAAATTAAAAAAATATGTCTTCTTCTCCAAACAGTTTTTGAAACGTCTTCAGATATCGCTAAATGTCTGCAACATTGAAGCACGAGGGCAAAAAGAATTTTCGCATCCCAAAATCTCGGTCTCAAAAATCTAAATAAAATTTTGATGGTTAGTTAGACGAAACATCCGTAAGTTAAGTAAGGTTTTTTCTTATAGGATTCCAATTTGTTTAAATTTATTTCTAAAATTGATATTTTCCATTTCGCTTCTAGTTATCAATAACTAGTAAAAATTAACGCAAAGGTCCTACTAGAATTAGAATAGTTGTTTGCTTATATAACCATTACTAACTACACATTAAGAAAATTTTACACAATCGTTACGTAGGTATAAGCTAAACTTCTAAATTTTTTATCGATATTATGTTTTCGAATGTTCCATTTAGTAGATAAAAATTAAGGGTTTATAAATAAATATTATCCCTCATCTCCTGAAGATTAAGAAATAGGGAGATCTTAACATCCATACGCGGAGGTCATAACGAAATAGTTGTTTTTGCGATCGCATTTACTTTGTAACTGCAAATATTTTTCACTGGTTTGTCGAGTATTTTGGCATTGGTTGGGAAAAATTGATTAACTATTAGCCAAAAGGTTTAGGAGATATTGACATTTGCAAAAAGACGCATTAATATTCGCAAATTCTAAAAATTATTCTTTTTCCTTTAAGGATGTTGCACGGAAAAACCCAGCAAAACTTAATACTAAAGTTTAGAAGATACGTAAGAAGAAAACTGGAAGATCTTACGTTAGATAGTTATAAACGGATGCTTTAAAATAAAAAAATATTTACCAAATGGGATAATTACTTCAAAAGACAATGTGACATCAGTTTTGACGTCCTTGTGGGAGAGGCTGTTTTGCTGTCGCAAATTTCAGTTTAATTATATTATGTTGGCCAAGCAGTCCTTGGTTTCTAAAAATTGGCAGTAATAAAAACTTTTGCTCAAATAATGTAGTGTGTATTGTTAGGATTTCTATCTATAATTTCGGTCAATGGCTTTACACGACGGTTTTTAAATAACGGGAATTTATTAAATAGGTACAAGTTGAAGTATAACGTATTATATTTACTACTAAATAAAAATGAAATTTTCAAACAATAAACAAATATAAAAGGTTAAAAATATAATTTAATAGCTATTCAATGTTCAGATTTTAATTTATATTAACTAGATTTTTGTCAAATATTTACGCAAAACGCTTTGCAATTAATTTATTCTAGCTGTAAATTATTTTATTACAAACACTTCTAAATTTTAGTAAGACGATTAAATCTAATTGACTCGGTTTTCAACGTTTTATCAATAATAATAGATTTAAGATTAATACTTAATGTGCTTATTTAATGAGTTCTTTATATCGCGTGTTAGTTACTAGCTATGATAATGTGATTATGTGCAACTAACCTTTGTTTTGAAATTGTTTGAAGATGGAGTTAATTTTCTCTCCGCTTCATAACACTTTTTCTAAATTTCTGTTATAATTATTTTGATGCGGGTGCCAGACTTGCCCAAAGATAATTTTGATTAAGAATATATCTTTGTAAAAAAGTCTCCAATATGTTTGATTAGCGGCATTTTCAAGCATCACTGTAACTTGTTGATTTCTGTATAGTTTATTATATTTTATCGTTACTACGTTTAGTTTTAATGATTATTTATTTAATAATTATAATTTTTAAACTTTGTTGAAGGCTTAACTCAAATTTATTAATTATGCAAGATTTTTTGTTTTTGATCGTTTCGAATTTGAAAAAATTTACAGCTGATTTTTGAGAGTAGCTGTAGATTTGATTTAATGATTGCGTTGCATGTAGTTAAATTCGAATAAGAGTGCTTTAACGTGGGAGCAAAAAAAATTTCACCTAGGCGAAATATATCTTACACCCCTCAGAATAACGTACCTTTAGATACGAAAAGTACCACTATTTAATAATATTTTATATTTTAGCAGCGTTTAATTCCATATTTAAAGTTTGGTACTCGAAATATGTTAAAATTGAGTTACTATTGGAATGACAAGTTCTGTTATCTCACTTTGAAAGCTCACATATTGATCAAACAAGTTGTACTTGAACCACTATTTATTTATACGTAAGCATATTCCATTTCTAAATTTTTCAAGTAAAATATGTTTAAAAAAATGCGATTTTTCACTTGTAAATGTAATGTGGTTTATTCCCGAAGTGGATATCCGTGTGAATCCTTCAGTTATCCGTACAAAAAATTATTTTGGGTTAAATAGATAAATATCGGCAATTTTTAAACTAAATAATCAGTACTTTCAATAAATACATTTAAAACTTGGCGTTGTAAATTGCTAACACGAATCACTACATTTAACAAAAAATTTTAATGTTATTCAAACAAGAAATAAAATTTTTTAAGATTAAACGCAGTAGCAGCTGCATTAATACGTGCTCAACCTAGTTACACACATATTGTAAATCGCCAAGTACATACAAAGATTCAACTGTATACATCCTTACATAGTTTCTTAGACATTTTAAGTTTTACGAAATTTTAACTTCATCATATCAAAAAATGTTATTCAGCTATTTTGTTGTTTTTGCCGTAGAAATATGGTTTCTAGGCTTGATTATATGGTGGTGAAGCACACCGTACGCAGGCAGTTGTATAAAACCTATATAACAATTTGATGAAATACCATTTAAAACCACCAGTCCAGACGGCACCGATTATAAAAAAATATATACAATAACAAGGATAAAACCCACTCTACTGAAATGCAGTTTTTATAATAAATTTTATTATCCGCGTTAAGCAAGGTCTCAAAGTACATGGATAATCGAAATCCTACTATAACTGACTAATAAAGAATATATTTGTAACAGTAGCAGATAACAGATTCGGTGCTAGTCTCAGCTGCCATATTGATAGTTAGACTTGGTAAACTGTGATCTGTCAAGGCTGTAATTGCCACATTCGTAGACTCACGAAGTAAAGTAATACGTTTCACGTTCGAGAATATTTATTTTCATCTAATTCTACATAATATATTCACTTACGGGTTATGACGTATCATGACATTTTATGAGATTTTTTAACTTATGGAATGTGTGAGTTGCATACTTGAGTATTTTGTATGCGTTAAGTTATCGACCTACTGTCGTTATTTATACAGTTACATATCTTATTACTTGACTAAACTACATGTCCAATACTTACTTATGCTTTGCATAAGGTTGGTTGTTATCTTATTCTAATTTCCTAAATTACGTATGTTTTAGGGTGCGTAATTTGGTTGGATTTTAAACTGTGTGAAATATTTGACTTGCATCTGCGACATACGTTTGTCCCTTTAAATTGTTTTTCTGCATATATCGACACGTTTTATTGTCTGTGCATGTACATTATTTCGCAAGCGGTCTATGACCTGCGTTGACCTTTTATTCAATACTTCATCGAATTGATATAATTTGTCTCTGGGTTACTTAGCACTACATCATCTGTTTAAGATGTAATCTATCTAACTTGAACTTAAATATAATATTTTACTACGCTGTTTAGATTTCGAGATATATTGACCACATACACACACACACATACATACACACACATACACACACATACACACACACACACACACACACACACACACACACACACCCGTACCCGCACACCCACACCCACACTCACACTCGCGCGCACACATGCACACAAATCAATTTCTAAAAACATATCTTTCGGACCCATGGGACCTAAAAATATGTAAGTACAGTATTCGCCAAAATAAACAGTACCGAAATTTAGAGTGTGGTGGAATTTTTCAACATGAATGTATTTTAAGCTTTGCTTATTTGTCATTGGTTATTAGTTTAACACTGCGCTGACGTCAAAATCGTTTGAGAATAGTTCTCATAATGGATAAAAACGTTTTTATAGTTGAGCAATATTTTCGGTCATACGGAAATTGACGAGAAAATGGCCGAAGTTTAAAATTAGTCTCAGAAAAATATTGACAGAAATTTAACAAAGCGGTCCCTAGTAAAACTATAATGTTAGCAATTTTTTTAGAAATTGCATCACAATATTGATGTGTCATCGTAAAGGCTCTCCAGGTCGTCGACGAACAGTTTTTATCAATGATAATCAAGGGCATATTTTTGACCAGGTCACATAATCTCCGAAAAGAAGCGTTCGATGAACTGGGTGTAAATTTAATATCAGTGAAACATCCACAAGTTAACTGTTCAAATCTATTTGCGGTTATCCATATCGCATTCAAATTGGACTAAATGCTGTGGATAAACGTGCGAAAGCAGTGTACTGTGGGCGAGTATTGAGCTGATTGTACGAATATTCCGATTTTTTGCGGAGGTGTAGTTTTCGCCCGAAAGTTTCATTCATTTTCACGGTTACATCAATCGTCAAACAACGCACATGGGGGAAAAACTTCTCCAGTGCCCGAGTTATAATTTGATATGCTCTATGAGGGCATGGGAACATTGGTCCTTATTTTGTTGAGGACGAGAACCGTTATCCAGTTACGTCACAGATAGAACATTAATGCAGCTTTTGTTAGATTTAAGAATTTTTTCGGCCCACGAAATTTTTGAGTTGATGAGCAATGGTTTCAACAGGATGGGACGAGCCATACGACTAGACACTTCCTAGACGTGCTTCATGAACATTTTGAAAATAGAATAATTTCTCGTGGAACAGGCTTTGAGTATCCTTTCCATTCACCCGATCTAACGCCACCCGATGCATACATTTAGTGCATGCTGAAGGACTCAGCATTTCGGTCAGAAGATCTACCAGTAAACATTGGAGAACTACGAAAAACCATAATAATCTATTTACGGCAACTGCGGCAATCAGTATTTACAAATATGTTCAGCGATCTTCAACAATGTTATGAGACTTGTTCAAATCGCAACGGTGCACATTTTGAATATTTAAAGTATAAATAATATAAATATATAAATAATTAAATAAATTATAACAATTAGAAATCGAAATACAATTTTCTTTTTCGGTACTGTTTATTTTGGCGAATATTGTATTTACGGTCAAAACTGGACATCAAAAATTTCGATCGAAAACATTTTTTGTGTACTATATTACATATAGATAAGAGAAAGTAAAAACGCAACCTACTACAGTTTGCAGTTTGAAAAGGTATTTAGAAAATTCCCGAGACTTGCTATAAAAGAAAACTGGTAATTTGAAAAGGATATATGAAATGATTTGTTTCTTAAAAACAATAGATTGCGAATGTCAGTGGACAACAGTAACGTTCGGGACGTTGTTATGATTTATATGAAGCAACACACTGAATATTGTTTCATTATTTCATTATGTTTAATTAAATAAAATATATAATTAACAGAGGAAATGGAAAGATTGTTTAGTTGATTACTATTTATTGTGAAATAATTGGTTATAAATAAACGTGTGTACGCACACGTATGGTAATAGTTAATAAACTTTACTTTATGAAATGATACTAAAATATTTATTTCTTAATATTTAGCAGCTATGCAGGTTAGCATTAGAGTACATTTTAGACTCTACTTTTATCAACTTATTACATATATAATGTTGCCGCTCACCGTTAATAATGACCTAGAGTACGGTTTGCGCTTCCTTATCTCTCTCTCGCCTTTCGTGTGTTTCTTTCTTTCTTTCTCTCTCTCTCACCCTAATGTTAACAATACTTTACTTATAATAAAAAATAAGAAGATATAATTTAGACAAGGTAATGAAACTTTTATTTAATTGTATCGTATGAGTAAAGAAAAATTTGATATCCTGTCTCAAAGATGCTGTACAAAGGACAAATTAAGAAAACTAATTAAACTATTTGGTCATTTCTTTACATAGGTTTGAGGCCCATGATTTTCAAAGTTTATGCAATTTGATTAAACAATAATTTACTTAAAATATTTACATGGTAATTATCAGAAAATATCTTGGCAGTTGGGAGTTTTTTAAATCTAAAATTTATACAATTCGCCAAAAATTAATTGATAAACTATAAAACTTTCGTAAACATTGAGTCCATTGTTTTTGAAATTAGATTTTTAAAGTGATGTGCCAGAACTTTTTATTCCGATAGTAGTATGAACATAGATAACTCAATTTCCTCTATTGCGTTTAAAATGCTTTGAAGTATTAATTCAAGGTCAGTCGTTATAAATATGTACCCGTTTTTTGTAATAGATTTTTGGCGACATTTGCCGCCTTCCGCCGGCCCTGAGTTTTCGCGTTCTATAAAATTTATAAAAAAAACTTAATTAGACTTTACTGGCTAGCAAGCGTCCAACTAGCGTAAGTCCCGTTTCGAACAGACCTCACTTGTTTTTAACTAATGCTCCGTGTAAATTGCACTTCTTTGATGATAACTCACCAAAAGCTAATTGCTTTGCGTTGATTTGTTAACTGTTTTTGCCACTATTTCTACGGTTTATGAACTGTCTGACAATTTATCATTTTCAACTCGTCCCTTTTTTTTTCTTAAATCCGTTTTAATATTCCTCTATGTAATTAAGAAATTTCTTAAATTTTATGTAGGAGGAATTTTTTAATGGCCGGTACATCTGGCTACTGTTTTTTACACTTGTACTAAACAAGGCAATCTAATCGGGCTAGACTGTTACCCTTAGGTAATCGTTCTAGTTACTTTTAATAGTAGAAGTAATGAGGGGTCATAAATCTTAACAAGTATTTAAATATAAACAAAAACTTACAGCTTAAAATATAAAATTTAGGATTTTGGGGGCGCGGTTTGTTTATGCCGCTGTTGATTTACTTCCTTTATTTGCACATTATCACCTGGGAAAGAATAATAACGCAATAGTCCCACCGAAACACCTGTAGGCTGTAAAAATTAAATTATGATAACATATTTGGACTTTTTCTCGATATGGCCTGAAATTTCTTTTGATTTCATTAAATAATTTAGTGGTTAAATCCTTTAAAATTGTATTATGTATACGTCAACATTTCTTCTGATTTTAAATTGTATCTTGAGCTGATGTTTTTATATTGCTATTTCGTTTTAAATCTGAGTTAAGTTTACTCTGCGCACATCTTTCGTTTACTACTATTACAGCAAAATCGAATTTACTTCGGTATGTATTCTACTTATTAATTTAACGGTTACAGTTTGCAACCAAAAATATTTGTATGTACATATAAAATTTTATAGCAGCGGTTGCTATGCGACATGCCTGAAATTAACAATGGCGGTCTGACATCATCAGGTCTACTACTTGTCTGCATTAGTTATACGTTTACTGTTTTTACACCTAAAATCTATTCTGCAATTTGTTTTAGTTGTAATAACTTTAACACTGCCTCTTGGAAATGAATCAGTCATCTGGTAACAATCACATGCTCAAAGCCACTTCAGTTAATAAAAAAATATAAAAATATGCGCAGTTGTGTTTGAAAGAAACATTCTCACAGGTTGGTATGTAAAAAAATGCGATTCTATATTTAGAAAAATAATGCGGTTATCTACATTGGGTAAATTATAAAAAGTATAAAAGTAAAAAGTAAAATAAAAACTAAACTAGAATAATAATTGTATAAATATAACGCAAAATTATGTCTTTGATTTAAGGTACATCAGTGCATATTATTCACTAGATATGTTTTTTGGTAACACTACATCCCGTAGGGACTCCACGATTCCGAACTTGTACTACCATTAACACCATAACTATTTACAGATGCATTCCCGTAAACTGTGGATGGTTGTGATAAGTACTGGTATGGTTGTAAATATTGGCGATGAGCACTACTGGTGTAATAACCACTGGTTGACGGAGTTAAAGGCACTGGAGGTTGGTATCCAAACATTGGACCATTTGGGGGATTAAATTTATCAGGTTTTATCGGATTAATATTTGACTGCAGTTCATGGTAACGCACATAAGTCGATGGTGCCACTTCATCATACGAATTAGCGGTTTGGTCCAAATCCAGACACATCTTTTTTAATTTATTATTATTATTACTCTCATCGTCCTCGCCATTTCGTTTCTGATAACTATCATGGTATGCGGATGTTTGATAATTATGAATATTTTCCGTTGTTAAATACTGTTCTAAATCATTACTATCTAAAGCATCAACAGCAATATAACTGTTCTCTAAATCGGGAATTTTAATGTAGTCTAAATTTCCACTTGTCTGCTCGGCGCAATTGCGTTGTGAAGAAATTATGGCAGGACTTTGGGGAGATGAACACGTAGATGGAGATGTTGAATTATGACTTCCAGGACTGCACGGTGAATCTTCTTGTTTCAGACTGCGACTGAAAGTTACGCTTTTGCCCTGCGATAGTTGCTGAAGCGGGTCAGATCCACCTTTGCCCTGTTTTCGACGGCGTGGCTGGTACTTGTAATCAGGATGATCTCTTTTATGAATTATCCTAAGTTGTTCCGCTTCGTTTATGAACGGTCTCTTATCAGCATCACTTAGTTCTCTGAAAAAAAATTAAAGGTCTAAATTAGCTTTGCCTGAAGTTTCTCTACATTGAAAATAATTGTTTGCCTCTGTCCGCCTTTATTAATTTGCTGGTAGTCATAGCGGATAGAAGCTTATTACTTTCTGGCCTAGGCCAGAAAGTAATGAGAAAATAAATTTATTTTAAGCAAAAATAGTTTAAATAAAGATAAATAAATTTATAATCAAATATACCGAATTAATTCTACCAATTATTTCTTGAAATTCAAATTAATTAGTATTGCCAACGTAAAAACTAGAAGATGGAAGAGTGGTTTATTCAGGCCGACACAAAAACTCTGAAGTATTCGGCCTGCCATACATTTCGTTGTTTTACGACCGTTATAACTGACACGGGTAAGTCGACCGGTTTGGAATAATGAAAATCTACCAACCGTCGTGTAAGTCCGCTAGTTTTGCACGATAGATATGAACCGAATAAATAAAATGATCGTTATAGAACGAAAGGCACGTTCAGAAAATACTTTTGCAAAAGCTTAATTTCTGGATTAGTGATACAATAGTTATCTATGTACTAAGAGACGTAAACACGATTCATCCCGATTTTTTTCACTATTGCTAGTGCGTTTTTTACGTTTTAATGTTGATTTATTTATTTTTGGTATTCAAAAATTGTGCCAAACTGATAAACGAATAGCATAGACACATTTGGTTTGTTGTCCCTAACAACGGAAGTGGGCTACTTACGGCTCCTCGTAGCAACCGAACCTCTGTGGTTGTAAAATCAACTTACATCCCTACAAAAATGTCATAATAGTTTTTGGTAGCGGAGATGGAAAAATAATTATTTTGGAACGACGTAAAATGTTACGGACAAAACAATTTAATTTATGTAGTGATGCCTTACTTTGTTGTGAGTATAAAAACAGCCTAGTTCGGAAAATAGATTCGTCTAAAATTTAAAACAAGCAGCAAAATCTGAATGACCTTCAAGCTTCACTTTTTAATCAACGCGGCATGTAATTACCGACATGTGAATGCAATTACTGTTAGGATTTACTCTGAAAGTCGATGTCTCCTTTTTTATTTATTATTTTTTAATTAATGAGTTTATTATTGCTCGGAGATTTTTACATGAATTCATAGAAATTAATTAAAATTCAAAGAACGACTTTTTATTATTGCGACACTTGGTTGAGTTGTAATTGAAAATACCAGTGATCGTCATTAGAAATAATATCCATAACCAAACTCTAATATTTCATTATTGCGCTTGGTAAAGATCCCTGTTTACCTTACGATTTAATTTGATGCTGCGAGCAGTTCTGGCGAAAGAGTACCCCCCCCCCGCGTACGTTAATCATAAAATGTGAATTGTTTTCCAACAGATTTAATTTAATATAACACGAAAACTGGATATTTCATAAACCGTAGAACAATTTTTTATGATTTGTTTTTAAAAACACATGGGTTCGAAATATTAACAATATAGTTAAGTCTAACTCTGTCACTTAGCACGGTACTATTTGACTTGCCGTATTTAGCAGAAATCGCTGTCCTTGCTGCATATTACTATTCGTATATTTTGAGTATTATCTTGCAATGTATAAAAATAAAGGGTGTGGCAGAGAAAACGCATGTTTTTAAAATTCACACAACTTTGTTTATTTTTAAGTTACAACATTCAGACAAGTACAGTTTAACACAAGAACACTCACAGTTACGCACAGAATATAATATCTAAAAGATGTGTGTCTGTTGTTCTGGGTACACTCAGAAGCCACTGCCTAAAATTATCCATTCACTCTCTAGCATCTGCGCTGGCACAGTGACGATTTCTTAACGAATGGCATCTGTTAATTCCACTAATGTGTAAGGCCTAATTGGATATGCTCTAGTTTTCAAGTATTCCTATAAGAAGTCACGTATTGATAAATCAGGCGAACGTGAAGACCATGCAATATCACCAAATCGAGAGATCACACGCTGAGGTGAGCATGCGTTTCAATACGGCTATCGATGGTTCCACCGTGTGTGCTATTGTTTCGTTCTTTCTGCAGGAAGTTCACGTCCTATTAGTTTAGGCTGAACAAAGTGATTTAGCATTCTGATGCAGCGTGCGGATGTGACTGCCATGGTAACGTTTTTCTCTTTAACAAAATACGGACCAATGATTTCGACCTGTGATATTCCATATCATACTGTGACTTTGGAGCTGCGAAGGGGTGTTGGTACGGTTGTATTTGGTTAACCGCCGTCCAGTACCTACAGTACTGTTTATTCATCACGGGTGCATTGTCATCTGAGGCAAAAATAACGAGCATTTCCTAACAGGATATAATGCGTTTTGCGAAATCTCCAGATTTCAACTGCAGCATAATCATTACCTTGTAAGGATAGAAGTGCAATTTGTTGTGAAGTATCCGTCTCACCGTCAAAGTCGCAGCGTGGCGCCACACAGAACGTCGCAAGTGAGCAAGAACCGCCCTCCGCACCGCTTCCATATTTTCGGTGTCCGTATTACTTCGGGGAAGGCCAGGTGGCTTCCTCCTCATTCGGAACGCATTAACCCCAGCAGAAGAGTGTTGCGATCAGGCATCTCTCAGTGTCGCGAAACAGTAAAGCGTTGTCTAAAAAGACGTTGCACAGTTTTTAAAAAACTGTTCCATTGCAAACACACAGTACTCCACAACCCACGACGTCATGGCTACTGAAACGGCAACATCTGTTCTGGCGGATGACTGTCACTGTCCTCATTGTAATGCACTGCCCATTTCAAAACCATGCATTTCTTCTGCCCCACCCTGTATTTGCTCTAAAATATTCATCGACATGATTTTACGAGTACTTTGCATAGTTCTCCCTGACATATTTTGTAATATCTCCATTAAACACTAGAATTATTACAAATGGTTATAGTTTGTGAAAGCATTGCAAAAATTAAATTTTATAACCACTTTACGTTGAACTCTTTGAAAAAAGTATTTCAGAGACATTGTGTATAACATTTGACGTAAAGTGATTTAGTCTCACGTTTTTTACGAATGTTTCTTAAATACTGTAGAGTTATATAAATTTAAATTATATTATGAATGGCAATGACTTGTGAGTAATCAATCGGGAAAACATTTTAAATAATCTTTGTAATTAAAGTTATTTAATTTTATTATATGAAACAATGGGGGGGGGGGGATAATTCATATTCTTAAAATTTAAAGATTAAAGTGTAACAATTGCACTTAGTCTTTAAGAAACTATTTTAAAAAAAGTAAACAAAGCCATGGATCTTAATAGGTCAAACTACTACAAACACGTTTTAAACAGAATACGCGATACTATAACTAATTATTAAATTTCAATAATAAATTTTACCGTTTCTTGATTCTAGATTAATTTATAGTAGGCAGGATTGTATTTAGCAGTGGCGGCTCGTTCTAAAGGGCACAAGGGCACGTGCCCACTTAATAAATTAGCATGTCATTCAGTCAGTGTATTATTTTGATTTTACATAGATTTTTATTTTATAACGGATGGTATCAAACTTTCCTCCGTCCTTCTCGCGTTCTGCAGTTAGGGATGCAATGCTAACGCTCAAAAC